>CAUYLG010035068.1:0-22753 GCA_963573385.1 Cacajao melanocephalus
TGTAGCGGCACCCACCTGTAGTCCCAGCCACTCAAGAGGCTGAGGCCAGAGAATAGCTTGAACCCAGGAGGCAGAGGTTGCAGTGAGCCAAGATTGCACCACTGCACTCCAGCCTGGTGACAGAGCAAGACTCTGTCTCAAAAAAAAAAAAAAAAATTGGCTGATCCCAGCACATCAAGAGGCAGAGGTGGGAGGATTGCTGGAGCCCAGGAGTTCAAGACCAGCCTGGGCAACATAGTGAGACTCCTATGTCTAAAACAAAAACAAAAAATTAGCCAGGCATAGTGGCATGTGACTGTAGTCACAGCTACTCAGGAGGCTGAGGTGGGAGGATCACTTGAGCCTGGGAGTTTGAGGCCGCAGTGAGCTTCAATCACACCATTGCACTCCAGGCTGGATGACAGAGTGAGACCCTGTCTTAAAAAATAATAATAGTAAAATAAAATAATTTTGTTTGAAAAAGTAATACCTTCACATAGTACAAAATTTAAAGGGCTCTCACAGAGCATATGGTGAATTGTCTCTTGTCCCCATCTGCGTCCCCCCACCAGCCATCCAGTGCCCCTCCATGGAGACAACCTATGGTACCAGTTTCTTGCATCTTCCCATATTCTTAGCACCGTTTATAATTTGCAGCTACAGACACTAACACAGGTGCTTCCTGCTTTGTTGGCTGAATACTTGTAGAAGACATCTGGAAGAGGTGTTCAGCACAAAGAGTTCATTCTCTACCTTGCTAGAATCCCCTTCAGGAAAGACTCCAAGCCTCAAGTTAAGATCCCATTATGGAGGTGTTAGGAAAATTTATCCAGGGTGGTTGAAATGGTATGAACACAGCAACAAATTAAGAGTCACTTATGGACCAGGGGCGGTGGCTCACACATGTAATCACAGCAGTTTGCGAGGCCGAGATGGGTGGATCATGAGGTCAGGAGTTCAAGACCAGCCTGGCCAATATGGAAACCCTGTCTCTATTAAAAATACAAAAATTAGCTGGGAATGATGGTGTGTGCCTGTAGTCCCAGCTACTTTGAAGGCTGAAGCAGAAGAATTGCTTGAACCTGGGAGGCAAAGGTTGCAGTGAAACAAGATTGCTCCACTGCACTCCAGCCTGGGCAACAGAACAAGACTCCATCTCAAAAAAAAATTGAAAAAAAAATCAGTTCTGGAGATGGGAAGACTAATTAGCAGAGGGAGGGCTCTTCAAAACAGGCACCGAGAGCCCCATTCAACAGCTGGGCCTTAAGTACGCTGGGAAGTCCCCATGGCAGGGAGAGAGGAAGCCAAGGGTCACAGCTAGAAGAAAAATGAGCTGAGAGGAAAGCAACCCTGTGGTCGATCATTTATCTGAGAGATCCTGGCTAGGTCCTGACTGAGAAAGACCTCATGGACTTGAGGCCCAGGGCTGCTGTCTTTAAAACAGTCTGCCTGCAAGGTCAGCTCTGAGCTGGCTTCTGGGCACTTGGCCCTTGAACCATTCCTCCATCCCATTCCTCCAGCTGATAAGGATGACTCACTGTGCCTAGCCTGTGTGCAAAAACACTACGGTTTAGGACAAATAACTGCTTTTTTTCTTTTCTTCCCTTCTTTTCTTTTTTTGAGACAGGTTCTTGCTCTGTTACCCGGGCTGCAGTGCAGTGGTATAATCTTGGCTGACTGCAACGTCCACCTCCCAGACTCAAGTGATCCTCCACCTCCTGAGTAGCTGGGACCGCAGGTGTGTGCCACTGTGCTGGGCTAATTTTTTATTTTATTTCTGTAGAGATTGGGTCTTGCTATGTTACAGGCTGGAACTCTTGAGCTCAAGCAAGCCTCCTGTCTCGACCTCCCAAAGTGCTGGGATTACAGGCATGAGCCATTGAACCTGACCCAACGCCTGCTTTTCTTATGGGAGATTTGTTTTTTTAAGTTGTTCAGCAGGGATTGCCTATGTGACCAGCCCTCAATACAAACCTCGGGTGCTGAGTCTCTAAGGGGTATTCCCGAGTAGACCTATTGCACGTGTGTTTTTCACAGCTGGGGAAGGAGCGTGCTCTGTGAGCACCTTCAGGGGAAGGAGGAAGCCCCTGGTGGCTGTATGCAGAATTCTGCAGACTCCACTGGGTCCCAGGAGCCCTTCTGGCAAATCACCAAGTGTGTGGGCCATCCCAGGGACTGCCACAACCCAGGACCAAAAGGAAAGATGGAAACTGAGTAGCAGTCTAACAAAAAGTGTCTCGGGAATCGGGAGTCAGTTTGTGCTATATTTGTGAGTTGCCTTGGTTACGAATAGTCAAAAAATGTAGAACCCCTGTGGGCTTAGCAGAGCAGTCATGAAAGACTGGCCTGGGTGAGGGTCGTGAAGAGAATGCAGAGCGGGACCTGGAAGAGGCACTGCAGGGAGTTGAGCCCTCACAGAACTGACCAGCATCGCAGGTCACAGGTCGGGCATGGTTGTACTGTCTGCTGTTTGGAGACCACCCAGCCATTCTTCACTGTTAAGACAGGAGTACCCCACGGCAGCCTGACCACACCCCCCAACTCCGGGCTGTCTCGGCTCATGTCATGGCTGTTTTCCAGGTCTGTGGTTCCAATCCGTCCTGCAGGGGGTCTTTCCAATGACTTGTCTCCGTATCCATCCCCCTCTTCTCCTCCCCACAAAACATCCAGTTACCAGTGATTCCTCCTCGGGGCAAATCTCCTGGGCTGGGGCCTGTCGAAGGGGAGCCCCACTTGCCTCTTGTCTTGGTCCACAATGCATTTAGGGCATCACGATTTTGCAGTGACCTTCAAAAGGTCTCTATAGTGAGAGTGCCCAGCAGGCACGACTGTGACCATGGAGGTTACAGCAAGAGTATGACTCAGACTTCCGGGGGGCCGGAGTCATCATCAGCTCTGTGCAAGCTCTGCTCCTGCCTCTGGCATCACGAGACAGACGATCTGGGACAGTCACACTCCAGGAAACAAGCTGAACTCAGCGGCTCCTGCCCCGATGGGACACCCGTTGATTTTCTGAGATCCTTGTGGAAGTGGTGTGCTGTGGCCGGGCGCGGCGCCCATGCCTGTAACCCTAGCGCTTTGGGAGGCCAAGGTGGGCGGATCACGAGGTCAAGAGATGGAGACCTCCCGGCCAACATGGTGAAACCTCATCGCTACTGAAAATACAAAAAATTAGCTGGGCGTGGTGGCATGTGCCTGTAGTTTCAGCTACTCAGGAGGCCGAGCCAGGAGAATCACTTGAACCCAGGAGGCGGAGGTTGCAGTGAGCTGAGATTGCACCACTGCACTCCAGCCTGGCAACAGAGCTAGACTCCGTCTCAAAAAAAAAAAAAAAAAAAAAAGAAAGAAAGAAAGAAATGGAGCACTGTATGCTCTGAGAGCTGGGGAAGGGTCTGAGCTTAATCACAAAGCCTGATCCGTCTCTCCTGTGTGAACACACAAAAGCACACAGACATGTTCTCACGTGCACACTGGCAGCTGCACAGGTCAACCGGCCAAGATGCAACTGAGTCCCCTCCTCCAGGGTCAGGCCAGCAGAGAGGCCCAGCTTCACTTGACCACCCCAACTGGTGGCCCTGGAGCTGGGTTCCTGGAGGGGCTTCCTCAGGGGCAAAGGTACTTCCTGCCTCCCAGACGGCAGCCATATGGCTCCCTCTCTGCCAAGGATGCTAAGGAGCCACAGACCATGCGCCTCCACCAGCAGAAATATATTATTTCACAATTTTTCCTTTCTTCTTTCAGAAACAGTCTCACTCTGTTGCTCGGGCTGAAGTGCAGTGGTGCAATCACGGCTCACTGCAGCCTCCACCTTCTGAGCTCAAGCTGTCCTCCCACCTCAGCATCCAGAGTAGCTGGAACCACAGGTGCATGTCACCATGCCCAACTCATTTTTTTTTCTTTTGTAAAGATAGGGTCTCACTACATTGCCCAGGCTGGTCTCAAGCGACTGGCCTCAAGTGATCCTTCTGCCTTGGCCTCCCAAAGTGCTAGGATTACAGGCATGAGCCACCCAGCCCAGCAATTTTGCCACAGTTCTGAAGCCTGAAAGTCCAAGTTCAAGGTATTAGCAGGGTTGGGTTTTTTTTTAATGCCTCCTGCGTTGGCTTGCGTGACCTTCACATGGTCTTCCCTCTGTGTCTGTGTCCTGTGTTCCTCTTCGTATAAGGACACCTGTCACGTTGGATTAGGGCCCATTTTCACTTAATTACCTCTTCATTTTATTTTATTTTATTTGAGACAGAGTTTTACTCTTGTCGCCCAGGGCTGGAGTGCAATGGCGTGATCTCGGCTCACTGCAACCCCCGCCTCCTGGGTTCAAGCGATTCTCCTGCCTCAGCCTCCGAAGTAGCTGGGGTTACAGGTGCCCACCACCATGCCTGGCTAATTTTGTATTTTTAGTAAAGATGAGGTTTCAACTGTTGGTCAGGCTGGTCTCAAACTCCTGACCTCAGGTGATCCACCCACCTCGGCCTCCCAAAGGGCTGGGATTACAGGTGTGTGCCACTACACCTGGCCTTTACCTCTTTTTTCTTTTCCTTTTTTTTTTTTTTTTTTTTTGAGACAGAGTCTCACTCTGTTGCCCAGGCTGGAGTGCAGTGGCTCATGTTCTCAGCTCACTGCAACCTCTGCCTCCTGAGTTCAAGCAATTCTCCTGCCTCAGCCTCCCAGGTAGCTGGGACTACAGGCACCCACCACCACACCCGGCTAATTTTTGTGTTTGTGGTAGAGACAGAGTTTCACCATGTTGACCAGGCTGGTCTTGAACCCCTGACCTCAGGTGATCCACCCGCTTCAGCCTCCCAAAGTGCTGGGATTACAGGCGTGAGCCACTGCATCAGGCCCTAATTACCTCTTTTAAGACCTTGTCTCCAAAGATCACATTCCGAGCTCCAGGGTTTAGAGTTCTAACACAAATTTGGCGAGGGGAACGCAATTCAGCTCTTAGGTGCCCACTCAGAAAACTGCCACTCAGGAGCAAAAGGGTTAAAGGCAGAAGCCAGGTAGGGGTGGAGAGTGGGGGAGTGTGTGTCTGTACTAAGTAGATTAAGGGGGAGGGACTGCTCCGAGCCTCAGTTATAATTAGAGAATTAAAGTCAGGGCTGGAAGGAGCCGGAGCTCTCCCGCCTTGTCATTAGCGGGGCGTGTGCTGCTGCCGGGGGAAGTTTGGGTTTGCTGCTGCTGGGATCTGTAATAAGGGAAGGAAGTGAGCCGGTTCCAGCCGGGGGGCTTGGTGCTTGGCCCGGAATAGACCTGGGTGCTCATGAGACCACCCTGAGGCCTCTGGGAGCCCAGCTTGCCAGCCCCTGGGTGCCCCCAGCTAAAGCCCACCCCAGGTGTTCCCCCCGCCCTCTACCGGAGGAGCCGGGCAGGTCCAGCTCCGATTGGTCAGGGCACTCGGCCCCTCCCCACCAACAGCACCGTTTGCTCCCTGAGCTGCAAGAGGTGTTTTTTGAAACCTGAAGGTATCGAAGGACTGATCCAGGCGCCCTGGACCCACTGGGCACAACGGGAAGCTAGTCCCTTCCCCGAGGACGCTGCCGGAGGGGGTGGGGTCGGGTCTGGTAAGGAGCAGAGTGGGACCCCCGCGCGTGGCTACATCAGAGGTCACCCATGGGCCACAGCAAGAGCAGTCACAACTTCAGCTTGAGCCAGTGATGACTTCTCTGGCTCAGGAATTCCAGCTTTTGCTTCCTTCTACCCTTCACCCGAAAGACAGAACCGGGGGAGAAAAAAAGAGAGTGTCCCAGGGCAAAAGGAGATGCGGCAGAGGGAGAGAGAGAGATGGAGACAGAGAGAGATGGAGAGAGAGAGGGAGAGAGAGAGAAGGAGAGAGAGAGAGAGAAAGAGATGGAGAGGGAGAGACAGAGATAGAGTCAGAGAGGGAACAAGAGGGCAGGGAGAGGAGAGACTGACAGAGGGAACAGAGGGAGTCAGGGAGAGAAGGAGGGAGGAAGGGAGAGAGAGGAAGAGACGGGTGGGGAGAGAGGGAGGAAGGGACAGAGAGCCTGGCTCAGGGAGGCCGACAAGAATGTTTTCCCAGGAACACGGTGGTAGCAGAGCAGCGCTCTGGCCTGGAGGGGCTTCATCGGAGGGGCCGCTTGCTCTCTACAAAGAAGACGTGCAGCGCTAGTGAGTGGTGGGCTGGAGGTGACACTGAATTCACACTAGAGTGAGAAGGCGACACAGAGGCAGAGGGGAGAGTTCCAAGCAGCAAATGCAGGAGCCCTGGGTGGGGGTCACACAGGCACTGCAGGGGCAGAGGCCAGGGCGGCGGAGCCCAGGAGACTAGAAGGGGAGGGAGGAGACGGGGTGGGAGAGCTGGGCAGGCCAGACCACCTAGCAGCAGGGATGGCTTCTGGTTGCAGTTGGGGGTGCAGGGAACGAGGGGCTGGGATCGTGCTGTAGCGGAGTCACTCTGGCTGCTGGGCTGGGGGATGCGGGAGAGGAATGGGGAGGCAGAGAGCGGGGAGGGCTGGCATGCGTATGGGCTGAGGCAGTCAGGGTGGAGGGAAGTGGAGGTTAGGGTCTGTCTGGAGGGACAAGCCCAGGTGACCGGCTCAGGGCGGGAGAAAGAAGGAAGCAAATGCACCTCCTGGGTCTGGAGCTGAGCAGTGGCAGGCACCATTCTTTGTGATGGGGAAGGTGGAGATGGGGGAACCTGGTCAGAGTATGATCAGAGAATTTCCGTGTGCTCAATCCACGTGCCTATCAGGCACCCAGGGGAGGTGTCAAGAAGAGATGAGCCTTGTGCGGGCTCATGGGAGGTGTCAGTGCAGGGAAGACAAATGTGGAAGACAGCTGCAGATGCTCTACAAAGGCATGGCACAGGTACTCACAGCCTCCTAGAAGGCACTGTCCAGCACTGGAGCCAGCGGCCACTACCACTACTTGCATTTCAATTCAATAAAATGAAACAAAAGGGCAGTCCAGCAGGCAGGCTCCGCTCATCCCTTCCATCCGGCCTGCGCCGGCAGCAGGGAGGCGGCACACGGCCTGCATCTCGCCCTTAAAAAACATTAATTAATTAATTTTAAAAAATAAAATGAAACAAAAAGGAAACTTTAGGTGCGTGTAATCCCAGCACTTTGGGAGGCTGAGGTGGGCAGATCACTTGAGGTCAGGAGTTTGAGACCAGCCTGGCCAACATGGCAGAACCGTGTTGCTGGAGAGCAGTGGTGCTGTCTCAGCTCACTGCAACCTCTGCCTCCTGGGTTCAAGCAATTATCCTGCCTCGGCCTCCCTAGTAGCTGGGATTACAGGTGCATACCACCACCCTGTCTCTACTGTAATTTTTAGTAGAGACAGGGTTTTACCATGTTGCCCAGGCCGGTAACAAACCCCTGACCTCAAGTAATCCACCCGCCTGGGTCTCCCAAATTGCTGGGATTATAGGCGTGATCACACCACCGCACTCCAGCCTGGGTGACAGAGTGAGACTCCGTCTCAATAAATAAGTCAGTAAATAAATAAATAAGTAGTGCGGATCTCTTTAACGCCTGGCTTAATTGACAGAGGCAGGTGGACTCCTGTCTGCTTCTACATTCTGGCCATTGTAATACGTTGTTTTGTGGGAGAAGAAAGAAAAATTTCTTGAGGCCAGGCACAGTGGCTCACATCTATAATCCCAACACTTTGGGAGGCCGAGGCGGTGGATCACCTGAGATCAGGAGTTCAAGACCAGCCTGAACAACATGGTGAAACGCTATCTCTACTAAAAGTACAAAAAATCAGCCAGGCGTATTGGCAGATGTCTGTAATCCCAGCTGCCTGTGTTATAACCAGGCAAGTTAGATGGAACAGCGCCATGCTCTGAGTTTCAAATTATGAGTCCTTTATTTTTAGCCGGCGACCGAGAGACAGCTAACGCTCAAAATTCTCTCAGCCCTGAGGAAGGGGCTTGATTATCTTTTATACCTTGATTTAGGTAGGGGAGGGGGAGCCTAACTGGAGCAGAGTTTACAGAAGCAGAGCAAGCAAGTTAGATAAGGGGACTGGTCACTAGGAGGCAGGAGATTCCCATGCTTGTTGATTTTTAAGGAGGGTATACACAAGCAGTTCCCATGATTGCCAGTTACCAAGGGGATTATTCAATACTTGTCATATAATCAATCAAGTGGGGGGCACTCACAATGGCAAGTGGGCTTGCCAAGCCAGGCAATGGTTACAAAGGTTATATGTTTCTATAGTTCTAAGTACAATATGACCCAGCACAATAGCAAGACCCAGGTATGCACTTAAGGGAGGAGTGGCAGGAGGGGTGAGGTGGAGGTCAAGATGGAGTCTATCTGACTCAGCAAAATGAAGTCTGTCTGGCTAACACAGGGTAGGTTAGCACACTTGAAAGGCAGAGGCAGAGAATCACTTGAACGGGGGAGGTGGAGGTTGCAGTGAGGCGAGATTGTGCCATTGCATCCAGCCTGGGCAACAGAATGAGACTCTGTCTCAAAAGAAAAAAGAAAAGAAACTCCTTGAGCCTCAGAGGACCCTACTTTGAAAACTGCTGACTTACACAAAGCCCCTGGCGCAGGGCTGAGTGGGGTGCCCCTGGCCTGGGTCCTGTAGGGACAGCCAGGACTGTTCCAGTCCTGATTCCAGTTGAGCGGCACAGGACTGGCCTCCCACCAGGGCCCAGGGATGATGGCAAGTGACAGGAGATGCGGCGGCAGCTTGGGAGGTGGCGACGACAGAGGATGAATCGACCCAGAAAAGCAAACTTTGATTTGCTAAAAATATCCCTGAGTTAGGAAAGTCTCCCCTAACAGCCCCTCCCAATTCAAATCCATGAAAAGCCAGATGCAAGGCACCAAGCCAGGATTGAGATCAGGCAATTAGACCATTTCAGACAAGCTTGCAAAGCTCTCAGACGCGCAGACGTTCCAACCGTACAAAGAAGACGTGCACTTTGTGGAGACAATGACAGCAAGTCATTTCCCCTTTTTGTCCCTCGTCTTTGTCCCTGTTCATAGACAAATGACAGAGAGAAATAAGCATCATTCTGCACAGACAAGACAAAAGTTTAACCACAAAAGGAACATCTTTTAGGGAGGCTTTAGGGCTGATGCAGCCCCGTCGGGGTGGGGAGCAACATTCCCAGGGCACAGCCTGCTGGGATCTGCCTGGCCCTTGAGTCCACGAAGTCCCTGGGATGACAGAGGCTCAGGTGGGGGGCCATCGGCCCTGATCTGGGGTGCACAAGGGGAACTGAAGCCACCAGCTGGAATCAGAGAGACCACTCTGTGGGTGTCCTTGTCAAAGCTGCAGGTATCAGGCTGGAGGGGACCCCAAAGAGCCTCTCACAGACTCTGTAGTAATGGAATTTGCAACCAGCCGTTGGACATAAATAATCTAATCACTGCTTTAAAATTCCTATTTAACTTTGCCTCAGCTTCCTCCCCATGTGCCTCTCTCAGTTATGAGAGGCCACTCAGTATGAGGGGTTCCCACCCATGTCTCACTGTCCCCCCTGCCATTCCTTCCTCTGCTGAACAATAAACAACCTTTGCCCAAGAAGAGTGGCTTCATTCCCCTCCTACACTTCTGCGTCCCAGCCTCCAGCGGAAAGAGACATCCCTTAACCACGCCACATGGGAGCTGCCAGCAGCAAGGCTCAGGAGGGCTGCTGGGAAGCCTCTCTGTCCTGGTCAGCTCCAGCCACCACTGCAAACCACAGACTGGGAGGCCTCATTGTGCTCAGGCATTTGTGTCTCATGGTGCTGGTGGCTGGGAAGTCCAAGATCTAGGTGCTGGCAGATTTCATTCTTAGGGAAGCCTCTCTTCCTGGCTCACAGACGGCCACCTCCTTGCTGTGTCCTCACATGGCAGAGAGAATTCAAGAACGAGCTCTCTGGTTCTCTTTTTGTAAGAGCACTAATGCCATTGAGAGGGCCCCACCCTCATGCCTTATCCAGCCTAATCACCTCCTGGGGCCTGTCTCCTGCCTCCATACTCACAGCTACAGTTTCAACATAGTGATTGTCAGGGGACACAACATTCAGACTAGAGCACTCTCCATGGCTCCTTCACCATCCCCCGGCAACTCTTCACAAGGGACCCTCCACCAACCCCCCACAACTCTTCACAAGGGACCCTCCACCATCCCCCCACAAATCTTCACAAGGGACCCTCCACCATCCCCCAGAACTCTTCACAAGGGACCCTCCACCATCCCCCAGAACTCTTCACAAGGGACCCTCCACCATCCCCCCACAACTTTTCACAAGGGACCCTCCACCAATCCCCCCACAACTCTTCACAAGGGACCCTCCACCATCCCCCACAACTCTACACAAGAGACCCACCACCATCCCCCCGACAACTCTTCACAAGTGACCCTCGACCATCGCCCTAACACTTCACTAGGGACCCCCACCTTCCCCCCAACTCCTCACAAGGGACCCTCCATTATCCCCCCAATCCCTCACAAAGGACTTCACCATGGAACTCACTGCAGAGAAATTGGCTGGGGCCGTCCCTGGGGTGGGGCTGGCTCAGGGCCACCATCACTCAGGCAGCAGGAGGCCCCGCCCTGGACAGCTCTGGCAGCAGGAGGGCCCGCCCTGGACTGCGTGGTGGTTTGTAGGGAGACACGGGGAATGAAGCATCAGCAGGACAATGCTCTGTGCTCCTTGTCTCCCTCGAGCCGCCCTCCCAGCCCCTGCAAATGCACACACTCCTTCCACCTTCCTCACTTCCCACACAGAAAGGACTCTCCTGCAACCAGCCCCACCTGAAAACTCGCCGTTCAATGTTAGTTGAAAGGCTTTGTTTTGGGGAGGGAGGAGGAGAGAGGAGAGAACTGATGAGTCCTCTTCATACATACATTTATCTTATTACTTCTGTCCCTCTAGAGAACCCTGACCAATACCTCCCCTTTAGTTAAATGGAATGGGACGACACACCCAAGGCCTGCCCTGAACATTTCCAAGATTCTGAGTTGCTTTAAAATATGTTTTTGTCCAGACATGGTGGCTCATGCCTGTAATCCCAGAACTTTAGGAGGCCAAGGCTGGCAGATCACCTGAGGTTGGGAGTTCGAGACCAGTCTGGCCAACATGTCAAAACCCCATCTCTAGTAAAAATACAAAACTTAGCCGGTAGTGGTGGCATATGCCTGTGATCCTAGCTACTCTGGAGGCTAAGGCAGGAGAATCTCTTGAATCTGGGAGGCAGAGGTCGCAGTTAGCCTCCAAGATTATGCCACTGCACTCCAGCCTGAGTGACAGAGCGAGATTCTGTCTCAAAAGTAAAATAAAATAAAATAGGGCTTGGCGTGGTGGCTCACACCTGTAATCCCAGCACTTTGGGAGGCCAAGTCTGGCAGATCACCTAAGGTCGGGAGTTCAAGACCAGTCTGACCAACATGGAGAAACCCCATCTCTACTAAACATGCAGGCATGTGCCAGGCATGGTGGCAGGTGCCTGTAATCCCAGCTGCTTGGGAGGCTGAGGCAGGAGAATTGCTTGAACCCAGGAGGCAGAGGTTGCAGTGAGCCGAGGTAGAACCATTGCACTCCAGCCTGGGCAACAAGAGCGAAACCCCACCTCAAAAATAAAATAAAATAAGACAACAAAATAAAATAAACTTTCAGCCAGGTATGGTGGCTCACACCAGTAATCCCAGCACTTTGGGAGGCCAGGTCGGGCGAATGGCTTGAACTCAAGAGTTTCAGACCAACCTGAGCAACATAATGAGACCTCGTCTCTACAAAAAATACAAAAATTAGCCAAGTATGGCAGAAAAAATAAACATTATTAACAAATAAAATAAAATATGTTTTTGTTCAGGAAAGTAAGAGAGTAGCCTGGTCACTGCCTGCCCTCCCCAAGTACTCGGCCCCGTTGCTAAGGAGCTGGCCCGCCTGCCCAGGGGGATCAGATGAGCTTGCCAAGTCACTCTCGCCAGCAGCAGAACGGGAGGGAACTCACCGCCTGAGGACCTTGATGTCCAGGGCAGGCACCAGCCTGTGGATTCATTAATGCAGATCTAGCCCAGCTGCCCTGAAGGATAAAGTCTCGCCCACCTTTCAGGCAGATCCCCCATCTAGAAGCCTACCATCTTTAGGAAAACATCTTTTCATGCTGACATTTTATAACTGTTGTTTTCACGTATGTGCTGCTGTGTGCTGTCACACGTATCTGTCATCTGTGGATTTCAACTGGATGTTCTATCAAAGGCAAGAGCAAGCTGTTTGCAAAATACACAAGTAAAATTAAAAAAAAATTTTTTTGAGACAGAGTCTCACTCTGTCGCCTAGGCTGGGGTGCACTGGCATAATCTCAGCTCACACAACCTCCACCTCCCAGGTTCAAGCAATTCTCCTACCTCAGATTCCCAGGTAGTTGGGACTACAGGCACATGCCACCATGCCCAGCTATTTTTTTGTATTTTCAGTAGAAACGGGGTTTCACCATGTTGGCCAGTCTGGTCTCAAACTCCTGACCTCAAGTTACCCACTTGCCTCCACCTCCCAAAGTGCTGGGATTACAGGTGTAAGCCAACATGCCCAGCCTTGCAAGTCAAATAAATTCATGGACCATTAAACCAGGCTCCCCCAGGTAGCCTAGAGATAAGTCTGTGGATGTTAATAGCACCTGCAAAACCAAAATCGCATGCCTCTCCTGCCAGCACACGTACACTCCCCTAACCAGAAGAGACGAGGCAGCAGCCTCCCACATGGCTCCAAATCTCCTCACTCCTGATATCCTGCCCTTGTGGAATCTCCTTCCCTCGGTGTGGGCTGGGCCTGCTTCCAACAAATACAACACAAATGTGGTAAGATATCACTTCAAAAAGGAACCGTGAGCCAGCGTGGTGGCTCACACCTGTAATCCCAGCAATTTGGGAGGCCGAGGCAAGAGGATCACTTGACTCCAGGAGTTAGCAACCAGCCAAGGCAACATGGCAAAACCCCAACTCTACAAAAAATACAAGAATTAGCCAGGCATGGTGGCACATGCCAGTAGTCTCAGCTCCTCGGGAGGCTGAGTCAGGAGGATCACGAGCCTGGGAGGTGGAGTTTGCAGTGAGCCATGATTACACCACTGCACTCCAGCCTGGGCAATGGAGTCAGACCCTATCGCAAAAAAAAAAAAGAGAGAGAGAGAAATAAATGGTGGCTTCTGTCCACTCGCCCCTCTCTCACTCTCGCTGGCTCTGCAGGTCATTCTTCATGCCATAGCTGTTTACAAAGAGGCTCCTGCAGCAGGAAACTGAAGGCAGTCC
This sequence comes from Cacajao melanocephalus, assembly GCA_963573385.1. Lineage (NCBI taxonomy): Eukaryota > Metazoa > Chordata > Mammalia > Primates > Pitheciidae > Cacajao > Cacajao melanocephalus. The sequence goes on from CAUYLG010035068.1 coordinate 13,202, forward strand.
TTGACCAGCAGCCAGCAAAGAACTGAGTTCTGCCAGCAACCGGGGAGTGAGCTTAGAATTAGATCATGCCCCAGTGGACCATCTGATGACAATACAACCCAGCCCACTGCCTGCCCACGGGCTTCCTAAGAGACCTTAAGGCTAAGCTGTGCCCAAATTCCTGACCCATAATAATAAGTGAGATAATAAATGTTTTCTGTTCTAGGCCTCTACCTGTTGAGGCACTGAGTTACACAGAAATAGCTCCCTGATACACAGACATACACTCGTGCTATACGGACAATTACCAAGTCTCACATCAGTTCTTACACACATAGTCACAAATAAGAGGTACAACCAGAAAAACTCGAGCACAGATTTCTACATCAAACCTTCAAGATTGGGTATTGTATTGTTGTGCTTTTTTTGGTTTGGTTGGTTTTTTGTTTTTTGTTTTTTGGGTTTTTTTTTTTGAGATGGAGTCTCGCTCTGCCGCCTAGGCTGGAGTGCAGTGGCATGATCTCAGCTCGCTGCAGGCTCTGCCTCCTGAGTTCAAGCAATTCTCCTGCCTCAGCCTCCTGAGTGGCTGGGATTACAGGCACCCACCATCATGCTCAGCTATTTTTTGTATTTTAGTAGAGACAGGGTTTCATCATGTTGGCCAGGCTGGTCTTGAACTCCTGACCTCAGATGATCCGCTTGCCTTGGCCTCCCAAAGTGCTGGGACAGGCCTTCATTGCAGCTGGCCTTTCTTCCTTTTTTTTGAGACAAGGTCTTGCTCTGTCCCTCAGGCTGGAGTGCAATGGCACAATCACAGCTCACTGCAGCCTCCACCTCCTAGGCTTAAAGGATCCTCCCACCTCACCCTCCCAAGTAACGGGGACTATAGGCATGTGCTACCATGCCTGGCTATTTATTTATTTAGTAGAAACAAGGTCTCATTATGTTGTTCAGGCTGGTCTTGAACTCATGGCCTCAAGCAACCCTCCCTTCTCGGGCTTCCAAAGTGCTGGGAATACAGGTGTGATTAACAGTGCCCAGCCTGTTTTCAGGTTTCTGAAGCCACTGCACTCCAGCTTGGGCAACAAAAGCGAAATTCTGTCTAAAAAAAAAAAAAAAAAAAAAAATCCTGTCTCGGAGAAGATAGTGTCATCTACCTTGCTTACTGTGGGACATTCCTTCTACTCCTAATTCAAGCTTTTAAGAATAATTTTTATTTTGATGTCTTGAATGCATGAGAAGAATCCATCCATAAACTAGACTGCTCAATATTCCATTAAACTCAGATCTGAGACAAAGTACCCTGCCGGCTGCCTGCTTCCCCTTGGCCAGGAGGGTGCAGGCGTCCCCATGGAGAGAGGCAGCCGGGACTCCTTGGCTCTGCCCAGACCCAACACCAATGCCCTGTGCCAGGCCCCGCCAGCTTCACAGACCCGCTCCACAGTCCTGGCATGTCCTACAGACTCAGCCTCCTGCTGCAGGATGCACACAAGCATCCATCTTCCTGAAAGTCATTTATTAAAAGAGAGTCTGTGTTAGAAAGAGCTCTAGTGCCGCAGGAAAGGCCTCCTGGGGTGCACGCTCAGGTGTGTGTAACTGAGCTGGCCTTGGCTACACTCCAGTCACACAGGCAGCTTGGAAGTTGGCCCAAGGGGAAGGGAGGGTGAGTAAGAAGACGCTGGGGCTGGAGCGGGGCGGACCTGTGGCCTGGAAAGAGAAACGGGAGGAGCACAGCCGGCAAAGGGCCCTGCGGGTGAGGTGACCCCAGTCAAGGTGGCCCAAGAAAAAAACTCTCTGCGGGGACTGATCAAGAACCACCATGCTGGGAGGCTGAGGTGGGCAGATTGCTTGAGCCCAGGAGTTTGAGAGCAGCCTGGGCAACATGGCAAAACCTCATTTCTACTAAAAGTTTTTTAAATTAGCTGGGCACGATGGTGCACACCTGTGGTCTCAGCTACTGGGGAGACTGAGGTGGGAGGATCACTTGAGCCCGGGAGGTCAAGGTTGCAGTGAGCCACGATCATGCCGTTATACTCCAGCCTGGGCGACAGAGTGAGATCCTGTCTCAAAAAAATAAAAAGAGCCACGATGTAGGGAGGGGACAGCCAACCTCATCTGAAGAACCAGCATCAGGACTGAGGGTTCATCCAGAAGGCTCGGACCAGCACCCTTAGCCCTTGCCACTGGCACAGTGGACCGAAGGTGGATGGGATCATTGACCAGGAGCTTGGTCAGCCCCGTCCCAGTGGCTCCCTCATTACACAGCACAAAGAGGTACCCACAGACACCCACACAAGGGCCAGGTAGGCACTAAACACACACTCCGACACTCCACAGTCAAATACACGAACAGCCCACAAGCACCCCTGGGACACCCAGAGGCCCCATGCTCAGCCCAGACCTGCCATCGGGCATGGACAGGCCACTGCCCTGAGCAGGGCCAGGATGGAAACCGAGTCTCCTGAAGCCTCCCTGTGGAGTGCAGGCCCTCATCAATGGAAAAGAGAAAGGAAGAGGAAGCTTCTACTTCTCTGCAGGAGAACTTTCCAGAGGGTTATTCTGCTGACCTTTCCCAAGCAGGGCATTTCCAGTTCCCCGTGGCTTCCGGATATGCAAGGACGCAAAGCCACGGAACTGATCAGCGTCACCGCACCCCACAACATGCACGCCCCAGCCCCGGGAGCGTGCCTTCCACCCCCAACATGTCACCAGAGGAGAGGCCCGTGGCACGTCTGTAACAAGATGCCACAGGGATGGTTCCGTCTCCTGGAAGCTGGTGAATAATTCAGAAGAAATCCTTACTCCCATTTTAATTAATCCACATAGAATTTCAGCAGCAGAAATCCACCGTCACTCCAGCCAGGAAGCAGCAAGTATAGGCATCTTATTACTCAGCATTTGACGGCTGGGCTCTCGTTTCTTTCCCAGCCTGCCCTCAGAGCACTCAAGGAGTGTGGAAGGAGGTTGAAGGCAAGGCTGTGGGCAGCGTGAAGTACAGTCAGGGGGAGACACAGCCCAGGAAGGGCAGCTAGGCTCGAGGGAGCAATATGGAGGGTGAGCAGATCGACTCCACTTTCAGACGGGTCTCAGTAAACACAATCATTCAAGAGCAGGGGCAGAGGAGACCAGCAAGGTGCTGTGGGCAGGTGCGTGTGCGCAGAGGCGTGCAGACAGGGAGTGTGTGGTGTGTGGAGGTGTGGTGGGTAAGCATTTGAGTGTGTGCAAGAGTTTATGAGGAGCCAGGCACAGTGACTCACGCCTGTAATCACAGCACTTTGGGAGGCAGAGGCGGGTGGATCACCTGAGGTCAGGAGTTTGAGACCAGCCTGGTCAACATGGTGAAACCCCGTCTCCACTAAAAATACAAAAATAAGCCAGGCATGGTGGTGGGCACCTGTAATCCCAGCTACTCAGGAGGCTGAGGCAGAGAACTGCTTGAACTTGGAAGGCAGAGGTTGCAGTGAGCCAAGATTGTGCCATTTGCACTCCAGCCTGGGCTACAGAGTGAGACTCTGTATTAATTAATTAATTAAAAATAAAAGGAAAAGATGGCCAGGCAGGGTGGCCCATGCCTGCAATCTCAGCAATTTGGGAGGCCCAGGCAGACAGATGACTTGAAGTCAGGAGTTCAAGACCAGCCTGGTCAACATGGTGAAACTCCATCTCTACTAAAAATACAAAATTTAGCTGGGTGTGGTGGCACGCACTTGTAGTCCCAGCTCCTCAGGAAGCTGAGGCAGGAGAATCGCTTGGACCCAAGAGGAGGTTGCAATGAGTGGGGATCATGTCACTGCAAAGCCTGGATGACAAAGCGAGATTCTGTCTCAAAAAAAAAATAGGAAAGGACCACCAGCGTTTTGATCTTGGGGGGCATTGGTCCACATGCTCCTTCTCTGAAGTGGAGGGGATAATTGTGATGTTTCTGATTCACTGAATTTATTGAGGGTCTCCTCTGTGCAAAGTGGTCTCATTCCTTATATACACCCCGTCAAAGGACCATTTGAGCACCCCCTGAATGACGCTCACAATAATCCCATGAAGTAGCCATTTCTTGAGTGCTGTCGTGAAACCAAGGTCTGAAAAAGTTACACCTTTTGTCCAGGGTGACATCTAAGAAGTGGGAGGATGTAATGTGACCCCGGGTTTCCCTGTCCCTAAAGCCCCTCTCGGCAGCACAGGGAGGGGATCATCGCATTGGCAGCCTGTGCCCACACCACATGGCTTCCTACTCTGCCCCTAGAAAAGGGACCCTCACGGCTGGCCCCTGGCCTGGAACCCTGCTCCCAACAGCAGCAGATGCCCCAAGAATGGCGACCTCCTTGGCAGGGTACCGGAGGTTAAGGGCAGAATGATTTCTGCTAGCAAGGCAGCCCTGGGACAGGTACAGATGGACCTGAGTGTGCCGACTGCTCTGGAGTGACTTCCTCATGATTGCCTCCTCATGGCAAGGACCTGCCCTCTCTACCTTAATAAAATCAGATCCCCAGCTGGGCACAGTGGCTCACGCCTGTAATCCCAGCACTTTGGGAGGCTGAGGTGGGCGGATCACAAGGACAGGAGTTCAAGACCAGCCTGACCAACATGGTGAAACTGCCTCTCTACTAAAAATACACAAATTAGCCAGGCATGGTGGTGGATGCCTGTATTCCCAACTACTCAGGAGGCTTAGGAAGAAGAATTGCTTGAACCTGGGAGGCGGAGGTTGCAGTGAGCCAAGATTGCTCCACTGTTCTCCAGTCTGGGTGACAGAGCAAGACTCTGTGTCAAAAAAAAAAAAAAAGTCAGATCCCCATCCTACAAAGCTAGACATAGAGAAAGCCCTGTCATCCAAGGCGAGAATGAATCTTGGATTCTAGAAGAGCTGGGACTGTGGTCAGTTCCCTGTATGCACCTCCCACTTCACCTTCCCATCCCCACACTGCGTCCTCCACCCCACGCCTGGTCATAACCTAAGGACAGACAGTTGATTCTGTTAAGGGGTAAGTGTTTCCAGTAACCACCTCTCAACACAGCCCGGAGGAAAAAGGGAACTTGCCTGCCTGGCATCCTTCCCACTGTGGTGTCCTGGGGAAGCTGTCCCTTGAGACATTGTGGAGAGCCCCAGGCTGCCCACCTGCAGAGCACTCCTGAGGCCTCTGGGCTCCCCCAGCTGCTGAGACTGGGCAGAGCCTTTGCTATCCCCTCTCCTGCAAGCTCAGAGGAGGCAGCTCAGAGCAGAATGGACCTCTGTCCTCTCAGAGCTTGGCCCCAGGTTAGGGGGCAAGAGGATCCAAGGGGATCCAAGTCTCTCCTTTTAGAGCAGGGCTCCGGGGCCCTCTGGGACAACCTTTGCTATTTGCATCCCCCTATGCCCCCCGAGGGAGGGATTCACAGGGGCTGGCTGCCGAGCTCTTGCCCGCCCCGTCTATCCAACAGCAATGGGACCTGGCAATTACAGCAAGCTGGGAGGTTATTAAAAGGTAAAGTCTATTTTTAGGAAATCAACAGCAAACTGAGGACAAGATAGGAGAAAACAATATCGGTCTTCTACTTTGCAGCTTCTGACGCATGGGATTGGGCCTCAGGAGGTAAGCACCCCACCCCGGTGAAGGCGGTGAAGGCAGGGAAGAGGCAGTCCTCCACCCCACAGCATCCCAGGAGCGGGGCCTGTTGGGAGGTGACCTCTGGGAGGAGAAGAAGTGCCAAGGGAAGTCAGCTGTGGACCAAGGGACAGGGACACAGAAGGGATACATCTAAAAATGGAAGTCCTAGAACATAAAACATTCAAAAACAGGATTATTTAACTGGAAGTTAAAAATGAAAGAATTGGCCGGGTGCGGTGGCTCACGCCTGTAATCCCAGCACTTTAGGAGGACGAGGTGGGCAGATCACCTGAGGTCACAAGTTCAAGACCAGCCTGACCACCATGGAGAAACCCCATCTCTACTAAAAATAAAAAATTAGCCAGGTGTGGTGGCACACGCCTATAATCCTAGCTACTCTGGAGGCTGAGGCAGGAGAATCGCTTGAACCCGGGAGGTGAAGGTTGCAGTGAGCCGAGATTGTGCCTGGACAACAAAAGCAAAATTCCATCTCAAAAAAAAAAAAGAGAGAGAGAGAGAGAGAAACAGGGAAATTCATCTAAATTCCAGCAAAGGCAGCTTAAATTGGATGGCAGCTACATCCTTCTGATGGCAAACGTTGAGGATGGAGAATCTATTCCCTGAATGCAGGTGAGGGACAAATGACCTTCGGAGCCAGCCTAAGAATTCCCATACTAAGTTCATGTAGAAAAGCGAAGGGGCTGGGTGTGATGGCTCTTGCCTGTGATTCTAGCAATTTGAGAGGGCGAGGCAGGAGGATCCCTTGAGCTCAGGAGTTTGCAATCAGCCTGGGTAACATAGTGAGACCTCATTTCTTTAAAAAAAAAAAATTGTAATTAGCTATGCATGGTGGTGCACATCCTCGGTCTCAGCAACTTGGAAGACTGAGGTGGGATGATTGCTTGAGCCTGGGAGGCTGATAGGCTTTGGATTTGTGTCCCCACCCAAATCTCCTGTAGAATTGCAATCCCCCGTTGCCCCCCACCCACCATTTTGAGGGAGGGACCTGGTGGGAGGTGATTGGGTCATGGGGGTGGACTTCCTCCTTGCTGTTCTTGTGCTAGTCAGTTCTCACGAGATCTGGTTGGTGGCCCCTCCCCCTTCTCCCTCTTCCTCCTGCTCCAGACATGTCACACCTGCCTGTACAGCCTGCAGAACCATGGGCCAATTAAACCTGTTTTCTTTATAAATTACACAGTTTCAGGCATTTCTTTATAGCAGTGTGAGAATGGGCTAATACAGAGGTCGAGGCTACAGTCAGCTGTGATTGTGTCACTGCACTCCAGCCTGGGCAACAGAGCAAGACCCTATCTCAAAAAAAAAGAAAAGAACAAAAAGAAAAGGGGATTGCAGCAGTCACTGAGGACTAGAGGAAAAAGTCACTGAATGAATACAAGAAGCAAAACTCCTCAGCAATAAGGGCCACGGAAAAGGTGACAATGGTAAAGTCACTAATGACAAGGGACAGAGGTCTCTCCTATGCACACAACTTTTCACTCTCCAGGATCCTCTTAGAAACCTGAGGCAGCATTAAGTGGTTTGTTGTTCTTGTTGTTGTGTGAGATGGAGTCTTGCTCTGTTGTCCAGGCTGGGGTGCAGTGGTGCAATCTCGACTCACTGCAACCTCCGCCTCCCGGGTTCAAGAGATTCTTCTGCCCCAGTCTCCCGAGTAACTGGGATTACAGGCATGCACCACCACACCTAGCTAATTTCTTTGACACCCAACTAATTTTTGTTTTTTTTAGTGGAGACAGGGTTTCGCCGTGTTGGTCAGGCTGGTCTCAAACTCCTGACCTCAGGTGATCCACCCACCTCGGCCTCCCAAAGTGCTGGGATTACAGGCATGAGCCACCGCACCTGGCCTTAACTGTGACTTTCTAGACTTCCTGTTAAGTATTTTCTTCTGAGATCAAGGGCAACAAGAGCTAAATGAATCTCACTCTTACTACAGCTTATTTGCTGTTATGTTTTTTGGCAAAATCACTTTCAAAAGAGTAATATCTGGAAAGGTTTTCAATTTTCCATGAATCAAGTTCTCAGTGCCTTTCAAAGAGGAAATGAAAGATAAGGACAGTCTATGAACTCAGGGATTTAAATAGGAAACATCAGAAACCTCCATGCCACCCCAGAGAAGAATTGAGGAGGGGTGTCAGGAGAGCGCAGCAGAGCCTCATTTGAAAGGCTGCGCTGAAGTTTAAATTGCATTTTAATTTACTATGCCAGTTCAATTCCTCTTCCGTCCCAGGCCCTGGGGGTTAGCCACACAAATAGGAGGCACACTTCACAGCAAGTCCCTCCCAGTACAGAAAATCCAATTGCAAGAGCGGGTCGCCCTCTACAGGGCACAAAAGGACATGAGTCTGGCCTCTGAGCCCTGAGGATTCTTTCATGCAAGACTCCAGAAACAGCACAGTAATTCCTACACACTTCAGGAGACTGGTTCCGCCTGGAACATGTTAATTTTGCAAGCAATGAAGGATTAGAAAGCCAGAGGGCCATGGCTAAAATTTTTGCCTAAGCATTTGGAATTGATCTGAAGCTACTACCTTAGGTCGGTGGTGTTTGGTTGACTAGGGACCTAGACATACCTGGTGGCGGGCAGGCTCCTCCTGGCAAGAATCAGAGCATGCTCTTTTTTTTTTCTTTCTTTTCTTTTTTTTCTCTCCTTCCTTCCTTTCTTCCTTTTTTTTTGAGATGGAGTCTTGTTTTGTCGGCCATGCTGGAATGCAATGGCACAATCTCAGCTCACTGCAGCCCCCGCCTCCCAGGTTCAAGCAATCCTCCTGCCTCAGCCTCCCGAGTAGCTGGGACTACAGGTGTGTGCCACCACGCCTAATTTTTGTATTTTTAGTAGAGATGGGGTTTCACTCTGTCACCTGGGCTAGAGTGCAGTGGCACAATCTCAGCTCACTGCAACCTCTGCCTCCTTGGTTCAAGCAATTCTTGTGCCTCAGCCTCCTGAGTAGCTGGGATTACAGGCGCCCACCACCACGCAGCCTAATTTTCTTTTTCGTATTTTTAGTAGAGATAGGGTTTCACCATGTTGCCAGGCTGGTCTCAAACTCCTGAGCTCAAGCAAGCCACCTGCCCTGGCCTCCCAAAGTGCTGGGATTACAGGCGTGAGACACTACACCCAGCCCATGGAGACAATTTTACTCAAAGAGATACATTTGACCCATTCCGAACCCCAGCAGTTCCTTTCAATTCCGAGTGCCTCAGAAGTCTTCAGATTCAGCTAACTCTTGCCACTCCCCACAACAGTGCTTCTCAGGGAGAAGGGAAGACAGTTTTGCTCCCAGGAGACCTTGACAACACCTGGGGTGGTTCTGGTTGTCATAACTTCTGGAGGGGGAGCTCCTGACATCTACCGCTCCACATCCTGCAATACACAGGACAGTCCCCCACAACCCCCTACGCAACAGCAAAACATGATGAACTCTGAATGTCAAAGGGGCTGGGCTGAGAAACCCCTGCTGAGAATACAGAGAGGAATGTCCAGGAGCACTGTGGTTCACACCTGCAATCCCAGCACTGTGGGAAACCGAGGCACCAGGTGGGCTTGAGGAGGTCCAGACCAGCCTGGGCAACAAAGGAAGTCCCCACCTCTACAAAAAGAAAAAATATAAAATAGCCAGACATGGTGGCACACACCTGCAGTGCCAGGTACTTGGGAGGAGGCTGAGGCAGGAAGATCATTTGAGACCAGGAGTTGGTGACTGCAGTGACGTATGATTGCACCGCTGCACTCCAGCCTGGGCAGCAGTGCAAGACTCTGTCTCTTAAAAAGAATCCCAGCACTTTGGGAGGCCGAGGCAGGTGGATCACCTGAGGTCAGGAGTTCAAGACCAGCCTGGCCAACATGGTGAAACCCCGTCTCTACTAAAGACAAAAATTAGCCAAGTATGGCAGTGGGCACCTGTAGTCCCAGCTACTCGGGAGGTTGAGGCAGGAGAATCACTTGAACCTGGGAGGCGGAGATCGCAATGAGCTG
>CAUYLG010035070.1:0-33126 GCA_963573385.1 Cacajao melanocephalus
ATAGTTTGAAAACAGGTAGCGTGATGCCTCCAGCCTTGTTCTTTTTGCTTAGGATTGTCTTGGTTATGTGGGCTCTCTTTTGGTTCCATATGAAGTTTAAGGTGGTTTTTTCCAGTTCTGTGAAGAAGGTCATTGGTAGCTTGATGGGGATAGTGTTGAATCTATAAATTACTTTGGGCAGTATGGTCATTTTCGCAATATTGATTCTTTCTAACCATGAACATGGAATGTTTCTCCGTCTGTTTGTGTCCTCTCTTATTTCCTTTAGCAGTGGTTTGTAATTCTCCTTGAAGAGGTCTTTTATGTCCTTTGTTAGTTGTATTCCTAGGTATTTTATTCTCTTTGTGGCAATTGTGAATGGGAGTTTGCTCATGATTTGGCTCTCTGTTAGTCTGTTATTGATGTATAGGAATGCTTGTGATTTCTGCACATTGATTTTGTATCCTGAGACTTTGCTGAATTTGCTTATCAGTTTCAGGAGATTTTCGGCTGAGATGATAGGGTCTTCTAAATATACAATCATGTCATCTACAAATAGAAACAATTTGACTTCCTCTTTTCCTAATTGAATACCCTTTTTTTTTTTTTTTTCTTACTTAATTGCTCTGGCTAGAACTTCCAATACTATATTGAATAGGAGTGGTAAGAGAGGGCATCCTTGTCTAGTGCCAGATTTCAAAGGGAATGCTTCCAGGTTTTGCCCATTCAATATGATATTGGCTGTAGGCTTGTCATAAATAGCTTTTATTGTTTTGAAATATGTTGCTTCGATACCTAGTTTATTGAGAGTTTTTAGCATAAAGGGCTGTTGAATTTTGTCGAAGGTCTTCTCTGCATCTATTGAGATAATCATGTCGTTTTTGTCTTTGGTTCTGTTTATGTAGTGAATTATGTTATAGACTTCTGTATATTGAACCAGCCTTGCATCCCTGGAATGAAGCCTACTTGATCGTGATGGATAAGCTTTTTGATATGCTGTTGTCATCGGTTTGCCAGTATTTTATTGAAGATTTTTACATCTATGTTCATCATGGATATTGACCTGAAGTTTTCTTTTTTTGTTGAGTCTCTGCTGGGTTTTGGTATCAGGATGATGTTGGTCTCATAAAATGATTTGGGAAGGATTCCCTCTTTTTGTATTGTTTGGAATAGTTTGAGAAGGATTGATATCAGCTCTTCTTTGTATGTCTGGTAGAATTCAGCTGTGAACCCACCTGGACCTGGACTTTTTTTTTGGTTGTTAGGCTATTAATTCCTGCCTCAAATTCAGTCCTTATTATAGGTCTATTCAAGGTTTCAACTTCTTCCTGGTTTAGGCTTTGTAGAGTGCAAGTGTCCAGGAATTTACCCATTTCTTCCAGGATTACTGGTTTATTTGCATAGAGTTGTTTGTAGTAATCTCTGATTGTAGTTTGTATTTCTGTGGAATCAGTGGTGATATCCCCTTTATCGTTTTTTATTGTATCTATTTGATTCTTCTCCCTTTTCTTTTTTATTAATCTGGCTAGTGGTCTATTTTGTTGATCTTTTCAAAAAACTAGCTCCCGGATTTATTGATTTTTTTGAAGGGTTTTTATGTCTCTATCTTCTTCAGTTCTGCTCTGATCTTAGTTATTTCTTGTCTTCTGCTAGCTTTTGAGTTTTTTTGATCTTGCTCCTCTAGCTCTTTCAATTTTGATGATAGAGTGTCAATTTTAGATCATTCCTCCCTTCTCCTGTGGGCATTTATTGCTATAAATTTCCCTCTAGACACTGCTTTAAATGTGTCCCAGAGATTCTGGTACATTGTGTCTTCGTTCTCATTGGTTTCAAAGAACATCTTTATTTCTGTCTTCATTTCATTGTTTATCCAGTCAACGTTCGGGAGCCAGTTGTTCAATTTCCGTGAAGCTGTGTGGTTCTGAGTTAGTTTCTGAATTCTGAGTTCTAATTTGATTGCCCTGTGGTCTGAGAGAGTGTTTGTTATGATTTCTGTTCTTTGCCTTTGCTGAGGAGTGATGTCCTTCTAATATGTGGTCAGTTTTAGAGTAGGTGTGATGTGGTGCTGAGAAGAATGTGTATTCTGTGGATTTGGGCTGGAGATTTCTGTAGTTGTCTGTTAGGTCTGCTTGGTCCAGATCTGAGTTTAAGTCCTGGATATCCTTGTTAATTTTCTGTCTTGTTGATCTGTCTAATACTGACAATGGAGTGTTAAAGCCTCCCACTATTATTGTTTGGGAGTCTAAGTCTCTTTGTAAGTCATTAAGAACTTGTTTTATGTACCTGGGTGCTCCTGTATTGGGTGCTCATTTATTTAGGATCATTAGCTCTTCTTGATGCATTGATCCTTTTACCATTATGTAATGTCCTTCTTTGTCTCTTTTGATCTTTGTTGGTTTAAAGTCCATTGTATCAGACTCTAGCATTGCAACTCCTGCCTTTTGCTCTCCATTTGCTTGATAAATCTTCCTCCATCCCTTTATTTTGAGCCTATTTGTGTCCTTGCTCGTGAGATGGGTTTCCTGAATGCAGCACACTGATGGGTCTTGACTTTTTATCCAATTTGCCAGTCTGTGTCTTAGATTGGGGCATTTAGCCCATTTACATTTAAGGTTAATATTGTTTTGTGTGAATCTGATCCTGCCAGTTTGATGCTAGCTGGATGTTTTGCCTGTTAGTTGATGCATTTTTTTTCATTGTGTCAATGGTCTTTACCATTTGGTACATTTTTGGAGTGGCTGGTACTGGTTGTTCCTTTCCTTGTTTAGTACTTCTTTCAGGAGCTCTTATAAGGCAGGCCTGGTGTGACAAAATCTCTGAGCAATTGCTTGTCCATAAAGAATTTTCTTTCTCCTTCACTTATGAAGCTTAGTTTGGCTGGATATGAAATTCTAGGTTGAAAGTTCTTTTCTTTAAGGATGTTGAATATTGGCCCCCACTCTCTTTTGGCTTGTAAGGTTTCTGCTGAGAGATCCTCTGTGAGTCTGATGGGCTTCCCTTGTGGCTAACCTGACCTTTTTCTCTGGCTGCCCTTCACATTTTTTCCTTCGTTTCAACCCTGGTGAATCTGAAAAATATGGAATGCTTCACAAATTTGCCTGTCATCCTTGCACAGGGGCCATGCTAGTCTTCTATGTATCATTCCAATTTTAGTATATGTGCTGCTGAAGTGAGCACCTCCAGTGCCTTTCACTAGCTTTGGATAACAACTCTAAGGGAAATATGTTCAGTACATTATATTTCATTTATTTCTTCTTGTAAGAATCACAGGTTTCTGAGAACTTGTGAGAGTTGCCGTCCATGTATTCCTCAGCATTGGATGTAATACTTGATGTTTCTTATATTTTCAAAGGGGGATATCATGCTTACATGCATACTTGTGCCATCAAAGTGGCATAATGGTAACCAAGGATCCTTCTAGATTAGTACAAAGCATCCAGGCAGAAAAAGATATTATTTTTTACATATCTTACAGATATTTCACTCTGTCTGAAGAAATAGAACACAATGATTGGACTAAACTCTTGTTTAGATTTTCTTTGGCCATGTACTATCTAGAATTAAGAAAATAAAGATCTGTGTTCACCACCCCCTTATCCCCCCAAAGTCCCCAGACTGTGGAATGTTGGGATTCATACTGTGAATGCTCTGAAAATCAATTATTGTCAGATTTTGTTTTCAGGGCTGCCAGACAATATTTTGGCTCAACTTCAGTCCATTTGGAACACAGCTGTTAAGTTGTTGACAAAAACTAAGGAAATATGAACATGTTCCACCCTTTCCAAAAAAAATTGCATTTGTTGGCAACCAACTCAGATAGATTTGAAATTTTCTTATTGGAGAGCAAGTCAGTATCACTCTCTGGCATCCTTTTGGGCTGATCTGGTCATTCTTGTGTTCCAACACACATGGCACCCTTCACTCACCACTTGAGATTTCAGAATTTACTTTTGGTCATGAACTTGAGCTTTAAGTTACTGTATTACTAACTGCCCAAATCTTTAAGTTTCCCTGGGATTTAATGTCTCATTGGTTTCTCCACATCTCCAGGTACACTTTTAAAAAAGACTTTAATGGTGAGTCAGCACTGATTTATTTCTAAATAATTAGTGGTTACATTATACTGCATTTTCTTGTAAATCATAGAAAAATACTATTCAATTAAATAATAAATAGTATGCTGCCATTTATCTAATAGAGGTATTATATATGTATGTAAACACACATATATTTGTTTACATTAAGAATAAAATCAACAGAAAGATAAAGCACAGAAATGTTAAAACTTTATCTGTTGTGTGAAGGAGAGAACAGGGTAGAGGGGACAGGAATAGAAACTAGACTTCTTTGAGTATATATTGTTTATTGATTTGTCTTTGGAATTTTGTAGATTTTTCACCTAATAAGAAAACAAAGTAGAATACATATAAAAGGAATTTCTAAAAATTTTTTAAGAAGAAAATAAACTTAACCAGGTACCAAATAGAACTTTATGTGATGATGAAAATGTTCTATATCTCCACCATTTAATACATAGTAGCTCTAGCTATGTGGATACTTACAATGCAGCTAATATGACTGAGAAACTTAATTTTAAGTTATAGTTAAGTCACTTAAATTATATTTTTACTAGCCATATGTGGCTTATGGCTACCATACTGGACAGCACAGAAACAGAATAGTCACATAGAAAGGAACTACCACAGGTGATTTTAAAATTCAGAAATGTGATTGTATATCCCTAGGACAAAAATAACTTAAAATGACAAAAAGAACTTAAAGATAATATTAAATGATTTTAAGTTATAATACTTTTGAGAGTAATATTGTTATTCTGAGTCTGTTAGGTCTATACTATAAGATATTTAGTGAATCAAATGAGTAATTATGTCCATGTCTTTGAGAACCTAGATTTTTATCATGATTAGAAGATATAGATTAAAGGTTATTAAAGGTTGATAAGGTTAAGGTTTTCTTTTCTTTTTTTTTTTTTTTTAAGAGACGTGGTCTCACTATGTTGCCCAGGTTTGTCTCAAACCCTTGGGCTCAAGCCATCTTCCCAGCTCAGTTTCCCAAAATTCTGAAATTGCAGGCCTGAGCCACTGTGCCTGGCCAAAAATGTTTGGGGCTTTTATATAAACTTGTTATGTATGTTTTCTCAAGAAAATAATTTCCAACTCTGTTCACCGAATAACTCTAGAAACAATGACTAACCCATTAGCAAATAGACCCCTAATGCTCAGATTATGGTCTCTAAATGCCTTTTGTCAGTAAAAGGAACTAGAACTCATTGGAGAAATGGATAATTCAGCATCTGGGGCAGATAATTTATAAGATAAATTTGAAACATCTTGTCATAATTTAAAATAGGGATGCTTTCAAAGACTAGTAAGATTGTGCCAAAAAGAATCAGACACAATTTGGAAAAACTTCTCCTGAACAAAGATGGAAAAACGTGTATGCCATATGAATAACAAGAGCAATTGATTAAAGAATTTCAGATATTTTATATCATAGGTTTATACTGATACTTTAAAAGTTTAGATATCTTTGAAGGGTGCTAGAGAACAAACTCATTATAATAAGCTAAGTCATCAAGCAATTATTCTGTCTTTCCTGTATGAACTGTACTTCAGGGTGACCAAACATAATTTCTGTTTGTAACACTGTTCTATCTAATAAATAAGAAGTAATAATGAAATAAGAATATTGCTATCTTGTAGCTATTGAGATATTATTAATAGATCTGGGAGATGATCATTAATGAATAAATACATCTCAAAATGTGATAGAAGTACACTATGATGAATGTACACTGCTTCTTTTTTGGTTTTGTTTGTTGTAATAACCGCCTAATGAAAATTATATACATACATATATACACACACATTTTTCATATATTTTTATTTTGTTAGACAACTTATATACATACATGTATGTATACACATGTTCTACATGTATGTATATAAGTATATTTTAAGTTATAATACTTTTGAAAGTATTATTATTGTTCTGTTAGGTCTGTACTGTGAGATATTTAATAAATCAAATGGGTAATTATGTCCATGTCCTTGAGAACCCAGATATTTGGCATGATTGGAAGAAGATATAGATTGAAGGTTGATAAGTAAGGTTAATTTTTTTTTTTTTTTTTTTAGAGATAGAGTCTCACTATGTTGCCCAGGTGTGACTCAAACCCCTGGGCTGAAGCAATCTTCCCAGCTCAACCTCCAAAATTTCTGCAATTACAGAACTTTGGGAGTTCTGTATATCTATATATATATATGTATACATATTTTATGTAGATGCATATTTGATGTATAAAAAAAGTATGTATATAAGTTGTCTCACAAAATAAAAATAAATGAATAAGAAAACAAAATCAAACCAATATCTGATTAAGCCTTTAGATTTAACTACTAATTTACAGAAATTACAAGAAACAGAAGACCTGATAAAGGATTTCATAGGAGGGTAATTAATGACATCTGAATGTGACATTCCATAGGAAGGATCAGCAACTATGACCTGCAGGCCAAATTTGACTCCTCATCTAATTTTGTTAATATTGTTTTATTGCAACACAGCCTTGTCCATTTGCTTATATATTGTTGATGCTGTTTTATGATTGAACAGCAAAGTTGAGCAATTGAAACAGAGCACATATAACTCTCAAAACATGAAATATTTACTATCTGGCCTTATATAGAAGAAGTTTGCTAATCTCTACTTAATATGACAAAATTACCTGATTTTATCAATGATAACAATAACAATAAAATATTTCAAGGGAAAAAACTGGAGAAATATGTACAGAATGATGATGGGGAAACCTATAGACCTAATGCCACTTAAAGAGTGTTGCCAACCAATCACAATATATGGACATTATTTGGATCTTGATTTAAACAAATACATTTTAAAGCAACATTTAGGAAAATTAGAAAAATCTAAATACTGCTTGGACATTGAAGACTAAGAAATTATAGGTATTTTTTAAAGCTATGATATTAAAGTTATATTTTTCAGAGCTCTTATCTTTTAGGTGTTTATTCTGCAATGTTTACAGAAGAAATAATATGATTGATGTTCAGGATTTACTTTGAAATACTCCAGAGTATAGGGAATGGGTAGAAATAGAGACGAAACAAGAATTACTCATATATTGGTATTTGTTGAAAGTGGTAACAGATAAATTGGGTTAATTATACTATTTCTCTACTTTCACATATGTTTGAATATTTCCATAGTAAAAAAAAATTAAATGTATTTTGCATGGAACTTACATTTTAACAGTGGAGAATGAAGTAATAAAGTAACTAAATATAGAGTTTATGGAGTTTGAGGAAAAAAGGATATGAGGTATTGACAGGAAGATGTTGAAACTTTTGAGAGTAGCATGGATTGTGTGCTACCTAAGCCATACATAGTACTTCTAGGTCTGGTGATTAAGCAGCCTTCCTGAAGAGCACATGGGAAAACTGACCAGCCTACACTCAAAAGCCTGACTTTCTGTGTCCAAATCCTAACTCTGCCACTTATTAGTTTGCTTTACCCAGGTTAGTTACTTAGCCTCTTTGTGCTTCAGTTTCCTTGTGGTGTATAAGCATTTGATAAATACTAAAAAAATAATTTATCAATATGGGGACTGATGCTGAAAGTCTTTTAAAAATTAATAGCCTTTTTTTTTCAGTACAGTGAGTTTTCAATATTCTAAAACCGTGGTTCTCAGATTTTAATGCATGTCAGAAACACTTAGCCGACTTGTTATAATACATGTTTCTGGGCCCTACCTGACTCCTCAACCCAGAGTTCTTAATTCAGAAGGTCCAGTGTGGAGCCTGACTTTGTCTCCAACACATTCCCAAGTGATAATGATAATGCTGGTCTGGGGACCTATCTTTGAGAACTGTTGTACAGATAATTCCATTACTCTGTTGCTGTCCATTTCAAAGGAAAAATAAATGCACTTGACTATTTTTTGTTTTTTAAAGAAATCATTTGCTAACCCTATATTCATACCACAGAGGAAATGACTTTCTTACGTTTGTCCCAAATTGAGAGAGTTTGTATTTTCTCTTCTTGCCTTTTATGACTGAATGAAAGAAAACTGTGCTTATGAGGTAAAAATGACATACCAGCTGCAGATTATTTTTCCCATTCTTTTTTTAATTAAAAGAATTCAACATAGCCAGACAATTTCTCACCTACTCATCTCCATCTAAAACAAGACACCATCTGTTATGTATCCACTTAATCAGAACCATGACAAATTGGAGCACACTCAGGTCTCTGATACCGTATACCACTCCCCAGGAGTTTCTGACTAGACCTTTGAAAGGTCCTGATCAGAGGCTGAGAGGACAGCTGGCCATTAGACTGCAGCTGGATTCAATCAGAGAAGATGCCCCCAAGGACTCCCACCAAATAAGCAGGGTCAAACAGCCTGGCCAGGATGAAGTTGGAAAATGAGTTACCTGGTGTCTGGGAGGATTCTGAGTTTGATTTACTTTTCAAGAAGGTTAAGTTACCTTTCAAAAGCCAGTCTTTTTTCTCTTTGTTTCCATCAAATATGAAGCGGGGATGTTGAAAGTTTTCAGCATGTCCCCAATCTGTGCCTGGGCTATCACTGCGGTGCTGCCTTGCAGACAAAATGCCTTCATACATGGAATGCAGGGTCTAATTTCTTTTCCTGCCGGTCTGAGGTGACCTGTAGACTGGAGCCAGATGATGCACACCACTTCAGAACTTCTCTCCAGCAGCTAGAAAGGTCTCTCATCTCTTTGCTGCTAACAACCCATTCGAGTTCAAGAGCAGAGAAAGCAGGTGGGCATTTGAAAGGAGAAGAAAAAAAAATCAGCCAGAGAAAAGGAAACAGATAAAAAGCAATGTTGTAAGAAAAAGTGTAGTTGGAATTTGGAGACTGCAGTCAGGGGCAATGGGGTTAGTAACTGAAGTTTCAAGAAATATTGTCAGTGATTTTTTTAAATGTAGGATAGAGAGAATGAAGAATGAATATAAAGAAACAGAAAAGAAAAGCTATACAGATGATAACTAAAGCCTTAAAAAGAATTTTCAGGGTTAATGATGTTTCATGTCTCCAAATACTTATCCATTAAAAAATAAAAATTGTGTATATACTTTGAAACAGCTACATGAAAAGGGTTTCTACATTTTTCTTAGTAATCCATAAGTAATGTTGGGGAAAAAAGGAATATATGCTTAGTTTTGTAATGAATACAGTACATAGAACAAAATAAGCCTATAGGAATGTATTTCTAGAATTCCAAAGAGAAATTGTTTATTTAAGGAGTAAGTAGGAGATAAGAAGTATTCAAAATGTTCTTAGCTCTTTACTTTTTTCTTTCTTTTATTCATTCATTTGGCAATTATTTATAAGAACCTGCTGTGTGCCAGGCACTTCAAAAAACTAGACATTTAGCAATGAATAGAAGAGAAATATTCTTCTTATCAATTTTTAGTAAGCCAAAGAATACCTAAAAAATTTTGTTGAAATGTAGATTTCTGGGCTCAAACCCAAGATTCTGACCCAGTATATTTGTAGAAAGGCCTAGAAATATATATTTTTAAATATAAACTTTGGTGATTCTAATACAGGGAAATAGTCCTTGTAGGTGATCTCATGAAGTCTTAAGGCATCAACTGTCCCTAATAGGAGTCCTGAGTTTTCTTCACCAGCTTGGCCCTTTTTGGGCTCTGGACCTGTATATTCAAGCTGCCTCCTGGTCTTTTACACTCATGGCCTTAGGAAATCAAATGTTACTTACGGAATAAATGAAATTACCTTTAAGTCCAAACCTACAACTCTTTCTACATTCCCATCTCTATGAATAACATCATCTTCTAGGTACCAAAGAAGAAATTGAAAGTTCATACTCAGCTGGGTGCAGTGGCCCATGCCTGTAGTCCCAGCACTTCGAAAGTTCATCCTAAAACCACTCTATTCTCCTTCCTTTCACAAATCCGGATAGTCACCATGTGCTTCTAGTGCTACCTTCTTAATATCCAATATATTTATCTCTATCACTTCTGCTTTAGCTCTGCCCCATTAGCTACCATCTTAACTGTTCCCAGAGTCTTCTATTTAATCTTGGAATCTCTACAGTCTACCCTTCCAGTCCGCCCTCCATGCTGTTGCCAGTGTGATCTTTCCAACATGAAACACTAAGCATATAATTCACCTATTGATAACCCTTTAATGGCTCTGAATTGGCCACTGACCACAGTCCAAATGTTATAGAAAGTTAATTTAATGCATGATCCAGTGATCTCTTAAGTGGTTTTCTCTTACAGAACCTCTTCTAACCTTCCAATACCCTGTGATTCAACCATTACTCAAGCATGATTTTTGATCTGTGGTGCCTTTGCTCCTGCTCCTCCATATGCTTAGAATGACCTTCTTTGTATTCGTACACACTTGATGAAAGCCTGTTCACCTTTCAACACTCACTTCACTGTGATGTATCTCAAACACTCCTCCCTACCTTGCCACTCCCCACTGACATCTTTTCTCTAGGCCCCTATATTGTCATATGCTTCTAATATAGCATGTGTGTAAGGACACGTATTTCTTCACTTATGTGTCTCACTTGTGTGTATCAGCAGGCCTCTTAAGGACAGGAAGCTTGTCTTGCTCTGTATAGAAACTGTTATTACAGTGTATAGTGTATGCCAGTCTTGCATGAATGAGTAAAATAATAACTCATCAAGAGGTGTAACTGAAAGTTTTCTGACATATGGATTTTTTGTATTCTATATTTTGCTCTAAAATCTATTTTTATTTGTCTTATCATACCAAATCTGAATCAAAAGTAAAACATGGTGCTCCCTTTAGCTAATGATGGTCTGTACCTCGACCTTTAACAATTAAGGCCCAGCTTGAGTTCTTTAGGGAATCCTTGATCAAAGCATAGTAGATCTTAAAGTTTTGGTCCTTGGCCAGAAAAAACTCTTGAAGCACCACAGCTTCCTCCTTGCATATAATTTACAATGGTTTCCGGCATTCTTTATATCCAAGGAATGAAATTTATTACAAGCCATATTTTGTAATAGTAGAGCAATGACTCAGATTTATTGGTCTTATCTAAACTATTTTCACAACATCAGGATTAGATGGCTGTTTTCTTTTATAGGTGAAGGATTAGAGGAACAGAGACTCCAAGTGCCTGAGTGGGTCGAATGTTGCTCTTCACATTTCAGATATTATTGTTTAATCCTTATTGAGACTTATTATGAATGTCAGGTCCTGTGAATTGCTCAAGAAATTTGGGGGTGGGTCCACCACTGCTCTTGTTCACAAAGTGGTGGAAGACAGTAATGTGTTGTTTGTTTTTGCCATGATTTATTTTCTAAACAAGAGGGTCATTGCTTATTCAGCACCCTGATGTACTTGGAGCTGTTCTTCAACAGGTAGGAATAGGTGCATATTTTTCCATCTGCACTCTGTCAAGCTTCCATGAGACAACTGTGGGCCATTTGGCAGATGATAACACCTCTTGTATTTCTGAAGCCCTTTATATTTACAGTACTCTTTTCCATGCATAATTATGCTTATTTGATGCCTGGCAGTTTTATGAGAAAAGAGTGGAATTTACTAGTAAATGCTAGCATACTCTTTTGTGTGCCCTTGTAAGGATCACTTTCTAACAGACTTGGTGAGTGACACCCTGATACTCTGATCAGATTGATTTCCAGAACAATATGTGGAAAAATATTTAAAAGAGAAAAAAAGTGGAGATTTTCCTGTGTTCCCCTCCTCATACATATTACTTTGTTGTGCCTGAAAGATAATAATGAGAAAACAAAGCTTTACCTTCAGGTAAAAATGTCTTTGAATGAATCTTTTAGTGAATCCAGATGCTTAAATGCACATTTAGAACAGTAGTTTAAAAAATGTTTTCAGATAGAACTGTTTGCCTCTGATTTATTCCTTAAAATAATCATCATGCTAAAAAAAATATATCCTGACAATTACCTGAATAACAAGAGAAATCTGCCTGTGGTTAATTGTCAGTTGAAAGAAATATAATGGTGTAAATAGCACTTTAAAAAGATATTTGTCTTTTCTGTACCTTAAGGTTCAAAATTATGTCTACTGATTTTTGAAGCACCAATCTTGAGTTGTTTAAATTCAAGGACCTCATCCATACAGAGCTGGGAATTGCCAAGATATTAATACCTGCATTTTTATGACATATTCTAAAGTCAATAGGAAAGAGGTTTCTGAATAAAAACCTTAAAATTACCTTATGAATTATTAATTACAGGGCATATTACCTTTGAATTATAAAAGCCCAGAAAAATGGAAAGGAGAATTGAAAAACATCAATCTCAGGTTCTTTAAAAATGTAATACCAATCATTTGAGCAGTGTACAAATCTTTTATTAAAGATAAAAAAGCGGTGATACTTTTTTTTATTAACTGGAGGATATGTTCAATCCACATGATTAAAAATCTCATTACTAACTCAAGTCAGGAAAGTGATTTATTACTGAAACATAATGGGAGGCATTCGGTTGTCCACAGCAGCGTTTATCAGAAGTAGAACTATCAGTTTGTATCTATTTTAGCAAGCTTAATATTTTTTAAAGGTGGCCTTGCCATCTGTTTGAAGAATTGAAGATATTTTTCTAAAGTTGGCAAACTACCTTACAGCAAAAACATTAGCTGTTTTTCATTTAGCTTAAAGTTTTAAGTTTTAGAAATAAAGATTATTTCTGTGCTCTAATGAAGGTAAGGGTTTCTATTGTAAAGGAAAAAAGAAGAAATACAGGGCTAGAGTTCCTGTCGTCAATTTGTGAGTTCCTGTCCTCAATGTATTTTTTTAAAAAAGGTTCTATTCATAAACATTTGTTATAAGAAGACAACCTTTTCTTTTTGTAAAAGGAGAGACAATATCTTGTATATTTGAAATGGCAGAGAGATTATTATTATCTTTTAGATACGTTGGTTCCTGTGAGTGTTGCCATTTTGTTTTTAAAAGTAATTCTGATCTTTGCTTTCTGAATGATTTCATACTTTTTTAGGTCTTAATTGAATATCTAAGGTACTATATTTAGAAAAAATTCCTTATTAGTAACCTAATTAATATTAATGCTTATTTGTTATCTTCAGTAAAATAACCTCCCAGATGTTAGAGAAATCACTGAAGGCTGTTGATGTCAGGCTATGCCTCATGGACCTTAAGTGGAATGTTGAAGCTGAGTTTGATTTGGCTGCATGGAAGATGAACAGCATTTAGTATAAAAAGAATGGTGCTGTCTTCTTCACATCCTCAACTGAGGTTGAGCTTGGTGTCTTGGGAAGGTAGATAGAAAGTGGCTTGGGGAGAAATGGAAGGGAAATCGTCCTTGGTTGTTTATCAAAAGCTTAAAGAGATGAGTTTGGATTAGCTAAGACTGAACCCCGTTATAGAAGATTTAATACATAAGAATAAAGTTCTATGAAGCCAATCAAAGCTTTTAGAACAAAGAGGTGGTGAAAAGCGAAAATGAAGACCCATTCAATTGACTGGGGAGGGAAACATTTAAGCCAGGGAGAGCAGCCAGGATGCCATCATAATTATTCCATGGGCAGTAGGTTATGAAACTAAGCAACAAGTAATATTGGTCAAAAACATCTTGAGAGAAAAATTTACTAGATAAAGCCAACTAATTTTCATGTCCTTTGGAATTAAATTGTTGCAAATGTTTAACAGTTTATTTCAAAGAATGCAATGTTTTTAAGACTGAGAATTTTGCATTTTTCCCATGCATATTTCTGTCCTTGTCACTGCTAAAAGGATATTCCCGATTTCAGGTAGTTATGCCACTGCCACAGATCTTAGGAAGCACTTAAGAGGTTTTCTTAGAGCCTTTCTCTTCATGTATTTCTTCATGCAGAATCAGACATCAAACTCTTTAAGAACTCTGTTCTCCCAACAGAGATCATTTGACTCTTCCCATTCAGACTGGAGACAGCTGAAATTGCATCTGTGTGTTAATTTACAAATGGTGCCTTCAGGGATTGCTTATTTTAACTGTCACTAGGGGCACCCTGCTTCTAAGGCTGCTTTGGAATTTGGGTTTCTAACTCTGTAAATACTAAGCAAAAGCCACCATATTATAGGTGGCTAATATCACAATGGATGTGAAAGACTGAAAACTTAGAAACATTTTTCTCTCTTATTTTAAAAAATAAAATTTAACTTAAGAATGGTTGCCATGGATATGGTCACATTGTCTCGCTTTTTGGCACAGTTATGTGTGTATATTTTCTCTGACTTACTTAGTGCATTCTGAAAAAGAAAGGCCTATAGAGTCTCATGTCCATCTACCTATATTTATATATTTTTGAGTGTGTACATGTACTTATAAAAAACTGTGCTTCAAATGCAAAATGCCTGTAACAAAGCATTACATTTCTTCAAGCTGTTTTCTCCCCTTTGAGTATTTGAGTTTAGACAAATGCCTTTTCCCTGTTCCTTTTTTTTTTTTAAGCTGGCACATTCTTGTTCAATGAAAACAAGGGAGCAAGGGATTATTCTAGCCATTGAAATAGAAATGGTGTGTGAATTTGACAGCTGGAGCTTGGGTGTGAGATATTGCAATTTTTGCTGTAGGGAAAGGAGATAAAATGAAGGTTTGAATTTCATAGCATAAGCGGCTACCTAAATAGCAGCTGTTAGATATGAAATCCCTGCTGAAGATTAGAAAATGGTGGGGGTTAGGTCTTCCTAAGCCCAAAGAGTTGGAGGTGGGAGTGGAGGAGTCACGTTGCTTTATTCGAAGTGGATTTTTTTTTTCCCTTTTCTAACTCATGGCAATTTCTTCCTGGGTATAGAACTGCACATTCATAAGTTCTCCTCACTTGCCTAGACTAAAAAAAAAAAAAAAAAAAATACCTGTAGCCTTAGAGTTTTCATTTTGAAGGAGATAAATAATATCCATAGATAACATGAGAGGGTGCATATTTTGAAATTATTAAGATTGTTAACATTTCAGAGGGCTTGGTTTTGCATTTCAAGTGGGAATGTTGTAGTGAGTTTGATTTCCAGATGACAATAAAGTGATTCCTCTCTGAATAGTGCTTAATTGATAATTTTTAATACAATTGTTATTCCCTTGTATTACAGATATTAGAATAATAGTATTCTATCTGTCCTACAAGATAGATACTTTCAGCATATTTATTTCCTTTCTCCTACAATCATACACCCTTCTGATGTTCCACTCACAATGTATTCCCTTCAATTTCTCAAACACAAACTTGTATGTTTCATTTCTGGAACTTTAGAGCCATACAAAAATGCAGCAAATGATTAAGCTCCTTTTCCTACTACCTCTCTGTCTTTCCTCCAGAGGAGCTATTGCAAACAGTTGCTTTTGTAATGTGGAGTAATAGGTATTGTAGTGGACTCCCAAACATGTCTCCCAAATTATTAGCCTAAACCAGTGTTCTCAAATCTTTTGGTAAGATAACCCTCTTCAAAAATCATTAAAAACCTTCAAAAAGCTTTTATTCATTTGATTATATCAATCAATATTTACCATGGTAGAAATTAAAACTGAAAATAATTTTATGTTTATTAATTCATTTAAAACTAATAGTAATATTTCCATTATTTATCAACATTAATAACATATATTATGGCAAGTAAATATAAAGCAAAAAAATGTTGCCTCAATTTGTAATTATTCATATCAGTTGGTAACTCTTCAAATTTCCTCCTCTTATTATAAATTATGTGATTCTAATCCTTTTAATTTGTTTGAGGCTTGTTTTATGGACTGGTATATGGTTTATACTAGAGAACGTTCCATGTACACTTCAAAGAATACGTACTCTGTTGCTGTTGGGTAAAATGTCTCTATTATATTCTAGGTATCTGTTAGGTCTAGCTGGTTTATTAGTGTTGTTTGAGACTTATTTTCTTGTTGATTTTCTCCCAAAATTTATATTCATTATTAAAAGTAGGGTAATGAATCTTCTTAAATTGTCTATTTTCCCCTTCAGTATAGTCTGCTTTGCTTCATGTTTTTTGAAGCTCTGTTGTTGGGTGCATATATTTTAAAAATTGTTCTGCCTTCCTGATGGCTTGACCTTTTATCATTATAAAATGCCTTTCTCTTTCTCTAGTAACTTTTTTTTCTTGAAGCCTATTTCATCTGATATTGGTATAATTACTCCAGCTCTCTCTCGAGTACTATTTGCGTGGTATGCTGTTTTATAACTTTATACTTTTGATGTATTTGTGTCTTGAATCTAGAGTACATCTGTTGTAGACAGCCTGGAATTATCTTTCCTCAGGTGGCCTGTGGTCTATTCCCTCACGTCATTGGGACCTCTTGACAAATGTCATTTCCTCATCCCTGCCATATTTCTGGTGCCTGGGACGGTAACTGATACAAGTCAGTGCTCAATATACATTTGTTGAATAAATAAAATTTAATGCGATCTATCTAGAAAAAAATAAGCTTTACGATTTAATGTTAAACAGAGTGCAAAAAAAATCTACCATAGTTTCAGAAATCACATGCAACTAATTGTTAACGACCTACCACTTGTCAAGTTTTAGTGAGTTTTAAGGAAGCACTGAACTGAAAGCAATTTCCAGAATGATAAAGTATATAGACTTCCAACAAATTATTAATTTTTAAAAGCAATGAGAACACTAGCACAAATTGTCAAAATCAACTTTTTTTAGAACTCTGAAAGATAGCCAAAACCATGCAACAATCTAAGGATGATTCACTCAAGAAAAATGGATGAATCTTGGTAAGACCAGAGAACTTTATGGTGTTTTAACTTGACTTATTCTAATCTCCCTCTCCCCAAGTCCATAGTACCCTTGAAAACCAAAGGAAGGCCCTGAGGCAGAGCACTGCATAGCCTATTTAGAGCACAGGGAGAAAGTTTGCATTATGGGAATGAAGTAAGTGAGAGGAAGATATCAAAGAGACTAGAGTTGATGCTAGGAGCCAATTTGTGTTGAATCTGTGGGTCCTGGTAAATTTAGATTCTATTCTAAGGGTGATGGGAAGTTATTAGAAGCCATTGAGTAAGCAAGAAGCATGATCTGACTCATGTGTTAATGGAATTACTTTAATCTTTGCTCCTTTTTGAGTGGTTCACAATCTTCAGCTTTATCATTTCCTCATCTTTTTTTTCCCCCTGCAGAAACTTTCTTTGGTATGTTAAGATGCTAAGAGCTGCCAGCTATGAATCTAACCTAAGCAGCTAGGACCCATACACTCATATAGCAGATAAAATAGTTTTAGGTCAAGACTTTGCTATATTTTTGTTTTTTATATTTATTTATGAAATCCTTTTTAAAACACACTTGTAAAGCAAGTCATAGACTATCTTACAGCACAGAAATAATTATTTACCAAGTACATTTATTTATAAAGGAGAGGAATTAGAAGATTAATTTTCTCCTGTTTTGTGAAAAGGAAAGAACCAATTCTGAAACATTTTTACTGCCAATCAGAAAGTAAACTTAATGCCATTGCTTTTTTGCTATAACAGTAGCAGTAACAGCAACGACAATTGCCTTTTTTTTTTTTGTTAAAACACAAATGAAAAAAATCCTTTCTTTTTTAAAAGCTTCTATGCTATAGCAAACACACTTGAAGAACTAGAGTAAACAAGGCTATGAAGAACTTGGCAAAAGGCTCCCTAATAATAATTATTAATCAGTTGTGTCAAGTATTCCATCTACTTATTTCAATCTGGGATTATTTTATTAGCAGGTTTTTTTTGACTGTTTCTATTTAATTTCCGGAAATACCCAACTTTTATCTAATCTGTAACTATTATCTGTTTTTAGTAAAGAGTTTGGAGTGATGCCATTGCTATCTCTGGTAAGCCTATCTCTTGTGGTAGCCCCTGGATGTCATATTTGAATATAATAATATTAGAGAGCACAGATTAATTTGTTTTACATATTCAGAGCTAGGTTTTTGGGGAAAGTGTTATGCAAATTTATGTAAATTGGAATGCATGTTTATGTAAAACAACATGTGATTATGCATCCCTAAATTTACGAGAAAAATTCTGCTAGTCTTCTCTTAAAGTAGGGAAAATACAAATATACTCACAATCCCAGTTTGGACTAGAAATCTTGCTAGAATGGTTTGTCTGGCATGTGGAAAGGCTCTTGTGTGCCATGGCATTGGTGAGGATTCTGTGTTTCCTTTGCTGAAACATGGTTTTCAGCTTGAATTTCAGAGTATGTTGCCAATTTTATCTCTCCTTCTCTGCTTTCTTTTATTTCTGTGATGAAAGATCTTGATTTCCACTAAGTAATTCGAAATGGATTTGTGGGTTCTTACTCAATTTTATAAATAAACATACATTGGTTGAGGCCACTGCATTTGCCTTTTTGTAATGAACTGTCAAAAAGAGAATGGCATGTCCCCAGCTTTCTGACACACTTCCTGTGTTTTTTTCTTTTTGAAATGCATAGAAATAAGATTGCTTCATCCTCTATGGCTAGGGCGACCACAGATGTATTTTGTCCAAACAAATATTCCTTTGAAAGTGACGAAGATTAAACCAGTTTTAAGGGTTAAACTAGGACAGTTCCAGCAAAATTGTGACATGTGATTACCCTAACTATGGTTAATTTTAAACCTTTTTTTCCCCTTGGGCAAGTTTATGTTACCGGTCCATTGCATGATTCATTCTAAAATTTTTAAATCTCAAAGCCTAACAATTTTTATTAATCAGATGTTCTCTAAAATTCTCATACAAGAATGTTATCTTCATGTATCACATGTTTTAACTGTTAGTTGTCAAATTCCTTTTCCTAAGTCATACTTTTATACTGTTGTTTGGCTTGATTAAGCTATTAAGACACCGAATTTTTTTATTTGGTTTTATGTTTCTGCTTCTTGTGGTGGCAGAGAGAGAGAAGAGACCGAGAGAGATGGGGAGAGAGAGAGAGACAGAAATTAAGATATGTTTTCCCATCCTGAAGCAACCTCAGGCATCGTTTCTTTTCCTCACAAATTCTGTCAGTTGGTTTCTTTTCTCATGTCTGCATATTGCCAATCTGAGAAAAATCTTACCTTCCAGGAAGGGCTTAAGGCTGTGATAAGCAAAAAGCACTGAATGTTGTAATAACTAAATGGTGAGCTACGTTACTTGCTGGAGATGATTCTATTCTACCAAAGTCTGATGGCAGTCAGATGAGACATCTTGAAAGGAGAGGAGATCATGTGAAATGTATGAGAAGGTTCTTGGAAGGGGGCAGTGTCCTAGCAACCTGGGGGCTCAGCTGACAGAAAATTGAACACATTTCTAGTATATTTTATTCAATGATCTTAAACTCTTTTTCACTGTTTATCATGTATAATAGGTTTTTTTTTTAATAAAGAGATCTCACAAAAGAGAGAGAGCAGAGTTGAGGCAGTTCCTATGCTTTTGAGAGCGCAGGACAGAGCAATGAGAAGCAAACTGGATTGCCAGTCAGGAGACTGTGATTCTACAATTTACTGTATTTTTGAGGCTTGCTTTTACTAATATTAAAAAGGGTGTGTGTGTGTGTGTGTGTGTGTGTGTGTGTGTGTGTGTGTGTGTAATTTCCTACAAATGATCTACTCAAAGTTTGGAGGAATAAATGAGACATTAATCATTGAAATACATCAGGCATCATGTCAGTGTAAGTAATACCACTATAAAACCAGGTATCTATATAGCAGGAATGAAATAGAAGTTAATTAAATTATTATTAAATGATCAAGTGAGAGTATTAATGTAAACTTCCAATTTCTTTATCCTGTTCTAGCAGATAAACTTTAAAAAATTCCTCATCTTCTAAAACATACTTTAAGTAAAAATAAGAGAGAAAGGCAAATTAATTAATCTCAGGACAAGCAACTTCCTCTCAGATCGTTAGTCATGATATTCTGCTGTCTCGTTTCCTTTTTGGAATAAGGCAAAGTATGAATATATGAATACATAAAAAAATCATTGGTCTTGAAGAAAATCTCTTGAATCAATGGTTATACCCACATAGATATAAAACAATGAATAAAAGCTGAACAAATATTTGGGAACATCCGGATTGCCTAAATTTTTCACATATTACTCAGCACTGAAGTTTAAATTTCTAAAATGTTTATGATAGTCATGAATTAAAAGCAATATCTAAAATACAGTAGATGGCAACTAAATAACCATCACTTGATGTTCCCAGTATTTTAGTTTGATTGTCCCTAATTTCTATATGTATTTTTATTTACATTGTTCTATAATTAATTCCGTTACTGATTGACATGATTTATGTGTGTGTGTGTGTGTGCATATGTAAAATACCAACATAACAACCCTAGCTTTCTGTTTTTTTAAATTTCTTGTGTGTGTGTGTGTGTGTGCGTGTGTGTGTGTGTGTGTTTGTGTGTGTGTGTTTTGAGATGGAGTCTTACTATGTTGCCCAGGCTGATCTCCAACTCTTGGGCTCAAGCAGGCCTCCCACTTCAGCCTCCCAAAGTTCTGGGATTATAGACGTGAGCTACTGCACCTGCCCACTCACATTCTATTTGTTGTGAACTTCAACTTTAATCTGTATCATCACATTTTGGAGGAGGTACTAAGATACACTTATCCTTGTTAAGAGATCAAGGTGAACTTTATTCTAACCCTACTATTTACCCCTTCAATATAAGTAATATTACTATAAAGCCATATATCTATATAGCAGAAATCAAATAAAAGTTAATTGAATTATTTATTAAATGATCAAGTGAAAGTATTAATGTGAAATTCCAATTTCTTTCCCCAGGATATTTTATGAAGGAAACGCATGATTACAGGGCAATAGTTACGTGGAAAACACATTCTGCTTCAGTAATGGCTAAGGAAGTGCCTTACACACACTGCTTATCCTAACCCTCCCTCTCTTTACCTCTACCTTCTATCTGGTCTGAGGGCGAAGGTTTCTGGTAGATATACAGGAGTATATCTTGGGTTTGGAATCCAAATGGAGACTCTTTTTTGACCCATATTTTGAAACTCTTATATTTGAGAACACTGAGAGGGAGAGAGAGGGAAGGAGGGAGGGAGGGAGGGAGAGGGAGGGAAGGAGGGAGGGAGGGAGAGAGAGATCAGAGACCTGTTACCTGTTACTGGCTCCTCGAGTGCATTTACTCACCAGCTGCATGATGGACAAAAGAGAAGAAAACAATTTTCCTGCTCCTATGACTGCCAACCTGTTTGTACTTATGAGACAGATAAAAGAAATGTCATGGTTTATTGCCACTAGGCCACAGTAGTCTTATGCATTAGTAAAATATAGCCCAATTAATAGTTCTGGTGCCTACCAGTCAGAGTATCATGTCCTCCTTTTTGGAGAGGGAGCTACTGATAGATGTGGGCAGTACAACAGAATATCTCTGGACTTTCATAGAGGAAAAGGAAATGTTAGCTCTCTCTTCTTTACTTATCATTTGTCTTGCAATAATTGTAGTTTTCAGGAATAATCTTGGTCTGTGATTTCTTGCTCTTCAAGGAAACTAAGAGTCTTTGAAAATTCTAATGTAATGTATAGCCAGTGTTAGATGGGGACTCTTTCCAGTGTGATGATCTTAAATTCTACATCCCGCAAGCAAAATAGTCAATAGAATCCTCCTCTATTTACACTCTCGAAAGAAGATGTCTCCAGGGAAGAGCACCTGCTCTGTTTTCTCACTTCCTTTGGCTAATCACCTTCTCCCTCCCAATCTTGGTTGTATCTTCTTTTAGTACAAGGAACCAACTAAATGGTATATGTTGAGTCATTAAATGTATTAGGCATTTAAGCCATTGTGAATTGTCAAACATATTGTAGGGCTGTAGCAACACATCAAATCTTAATGATGAACTTGCTTCTTTATATGCCTCTCTCGAGTTTATCTCCTGAGCACATGTTTGCACACAAACACACACATGCAAGCTCCCATACACACATACACATGCTGACATAGCAAAGAAAATGCTTTCTCTACAAGGCTGTTTTTCTTCTATGTAGAATGAATTTTGTATGCCAGAGATATAGCCCTATATGTTCCCCAATAAATACAGCCAAGAAGAAAAGTAAGTAACTTACACTAAAGTGGAGACCTAATAAAGATTGATGTTAGATAACTATCCCAGGTTGTCCTCTATGTTTTTATTGTTAACATATTACCTAATTTAACATATCGAAAGTCTAAAATCAAGTAGAGTTTCGATCTTGACTGTGCCATTGTTAAAGCTAACATTTATTGAGTACTTACTAATTGTCATTTCCATGCTAAACATTTTGAAAGCCTTACTTCATTTAATCCTCACTCTAACCCTCTGATGAAGCTGCTAGTATCATCCCCATTTTATAGCTAAAAAGATTAGAGAAGTTAAAGACTTATTTTTGCATGGCAGAGGTTCCTTTAAATCCAAAGCCTAGAATTTTAGCAATTTAATATTGTTTCTCTTTTGTCATTTTTTGTCTTCCTATATTGCTTTTGTTGTATACACTCTTTACAGTTGATACAAACCTGGTTATTCTGATGCATGGTTATCTATTTGTGGGTTGGACAGGTGATTGGATCTAAAAAGTGGCATTCATTTGTCTTTTATGCTTATGAATATGTGTGTGTACAAATGTGTATATATATATATATATATATATATATACATACACACACACACACACACACATACACACATACATACATTTATGTTCTTAATATACTTACCCAGTTTATCTTAAGATTGGTTTTTGGGAGAAAATGCAGCGTACTGAATGAAACAAACATTGCATTGTTAGATTCCAAGAAAGAACATAATGTTTAACAGTTGCTAGGCACAATGGGACAGTCTTATTCCCTCTCAGTTTATTAAAGTAATGCCATTTATTGTTTAACTCTGCCAACTATTTCAGATGGTTTTGAATACTGACTCCGTAAATGCTTTACCGAAACAGTCATTAAGTTCTCCCACTCCTGGGGCAACCAAATTTTTATCTCCCAAGATGAAATAAAAGTGATTTGAATGTTGCCCAAATCAGCATCTGAGAGGGAGGAGAAAGGTCACTCATGAATGGAATCATGTTCTGACTACTTTGCAAAAAAGGAAGCAAGTCAAATTGTAAGTCATGCACTGCTGATTTAACGTGTGGGAACAAGAAAGACAGGAAGACGCTTAGAATGCTAGAGAAAGTTATGCCTGCCAGTGTCATAAAATTCTCTTTGTAATCCAAGAAAAAAATGTTATACTGTTGGAAATGATCCGAATTTGGCTGCAATCATTTCCTATTCGTATATCTTAGAGGGTTATCTATGGCTTTTTTGCAAAGTGAATGATTTTGTAGCAACACTTTTCCATTAGGAATTATAAATTGATCACTACCTGAACCATTCCAATTAGCCTAACTCTTCAGTCTGGGACTCTTCAGCTTTCCAGGGAGGGAAGCCAGAGTGTGAAGGTGGTCTGGCCTGGATGAAAGAAGCAAGGATGTTGCCAAGGCATGTGTCCTTGGAGCTGATTACCCTTTCCCCTCCTGTTTCCTTATCCACAAAAGCTATCACTTACTCCTTGATACTTGAGATGTCATCTTTCTCTACTTCGTTCCTCTTTTGCTGTCCACTGCTAAACTAATTTTTAAATTGATTGCACAAATGCATGATGATAAAGGTAGATCAAAATCCCCAAATAGGTGAGAGCTATGTCCTTAGAAAAGGCCTTGGTATCAGACAATTGTTCTCATAAAGTAACACTTTAAATAGACAAAGTGCCTGTCATGAGAGTATAATTTTGGGTCCTCCTAAAGAATTGATGTGTGATACCCCTAACCATCATAAGCACTCACTCTAATTCCATGGCCTCATCTCTTGCTTTGTGCCTGCTAGCTCTGTGACTCTGAATAACACAAGACTTTAAGCTCTTCATTTGTTCAAACTGTGACTTCTCTTGGCAGCTGTCTAAGTGTCTCGCTCTAGCCATGATCCCTCATCTACCTACTCTAGAAATTAGTACTGTTAACCTGTTCTTAGCCTTTAACAGTTTGACCCCCTACTCTATTCCTATTTGGAATTTCTTAATCTTTTAGTGCAGAAACTTCTGCCTGTGCTATTTTATCACAGAGCTATGATATAGCAGTGATTATACTTCTAGAATCCCTAGAGAATAGTTTGTACCTTAATTTTTTTGATAGATTAAAATGGAAGGCTTTAACAATGCGGAAGAATAACTGAGTGCTTATTTTAAAATTAGGTCATACTGAAAGGATTTTGTTTCCTTTTTAAGTTTTGTCATGTAGCAACTGTTAAGCAGAAAGAAATGTGCTTTTGTTCATTCTGTTTGTTCAGACATATCTTTATTGATTATCTACTGTACTTATGTTTTAGGCACTATGTTTAAATGTCATTTTTAAAGTTTGTTTTAAATAAGGAATAATTTAATAAATTTCACTGTGATAAAACAAGAATTAAGAAGAGAAAAGAAATAGTGTCAATTATGGGAACTTTCAAGAAAAGATGGTGAACAAGAAACAAATTAGGAGACAAGTTCAATATATTTTGGCACAACTATATTTTAGAATGTAATGTATTATCATTACACTCAAAGATCAGGATTCCACAGGGATTAAGAGGAAGCAGTTTTGTCCCTTTCCTCTGGGTAGGATATTAGGTTGGTACAAAAGTAATTGCAGTTTTTACCATTACTTTTAATGCCATTACTTTTAATGTCAAAAACCGTGGCTACTTTTGCATCAACCTAACAGTTTTCCCCCATTCCTTGGATGAAGTCCGGGGAGGTCCGAGATTTTTCTGATCATATTTTGATAATAAAAAGGTCCTAATTACTTTTAGCAGCTATCTAATTTTAGTAATTAAAGCGACCGTTTCCACAGTGAAAACTCTGAACTACATGTAGATTTAAAGATATTTATTTGCCTCTGCTGAGTCTAGAGACTTCTAGTGGGAAGCAGGGGTGGTCAGCCTTCTCCTTCCCTGGTATTCTCTTTCTTTCCTCCACCCACCTCCTTAGCCAAGACTTCTTAAACCCTCTTAATCAAGCTGGAAAGGGAGAAGTGAGGGGCAGGGAAGTTGTTACTTTACAGACATCTTTATGATTTGGCCTTGGCACACTTTGGGACAGGTGGATATTTAACAGTCGCTTTCTGGAAACTGTTGGTGTTCTCTGGATATTCACCACGGGGTTGTTTGGGTAGTGTACATCTCTATCATAGCACAGCACTCTCACCCTAGCTCCTGCCGCTGATGGTACATCCCACAGCCGCTTATTGCTGAGATGCCGTCAGGGGATCTCCATCCCAGTTCCCTCTAGCAAGGATCCACTTGGGTTTCATGGGACTTCATGTGCTCCTGCCATACTAAGCAGAGAAACAGAGCAGTTCCCACTGCCATCCTCATTTTCTCCTGTCACAGACTTGCATTTAGTCCTCTCAGGTGAGTTTCAATCACCAGTCCCTGTATGCTGTCACGTCTCAGAAAATACCTATCAATTACCACCAGGTCCTTATAAAGCCTTCTCACTTCTTGAGATAGACGGGACTTCAGCCAAGTTCAGTTTCTCATGCCTCTAATCCCAGAACTTTGGGAGACTGAAGCAGACTGAGGCAGGAGGATCACCTGAAGTCAGGGGTTCGAGATAAGCCTGGCCAACAAAGTGAAACCCCCGTCTCTACTAAAAGTACAAAAATTTAGCTGGGTGTGGTGAAGCATGCCTATAATCCCAGCTACTCAGGAGGCTGAGGTGGAAGAATCACTTGAATCTGGGAGGCAGAGGCTGCAGTGAACCCAGATTGTGCCACTGTACTCCAGCCTGGGCAATGGAGTGAAACTCCATCTCAAAAAAGAAAAAGAAAAGAAAAGGAAAAATAAAAAAAGAAGGGAAATATTTATTTTCCTTTTCCCCAACAGCGTAATAATCTGAACTGAGCAATTGTTTTCAGTGAAGTATTCTCCCTCTGGTCCCTTTATTTTACGTCTCTGTATGAAGTGCATTTTTAACATCCTTGTATAAAGTGCATACTTATCTCTGAGTATAGAGTTTACAGATAATTTTTATTTTTACTCCCTGTGCTTTTTTTATATTTTCCATGTTTTCTGGAATGAAATGTCTATTTTTAAATATTCTCAAAATAAAGATTTATTAACATGGGTGCTGCATATTTTAAGCACTCACCTGCACAAAGGCAGAAAATAGTGGTTTCTTACTACATGACTTGTAATAACTTTACGTGTTCATCCAACACAATTATATGAATTTTGAAGTATTGTTTTAAAAGTTTTAACGTGATCTCAACTCAGCATTTTATTTGATCAATGACATTGTAGAGAAGTGCTAGTATTAGTAATTGAGAAATAGAATGAAATTTCTCCTTCATCCATTTTATGACAGAGTGAAAGTCCTTCTCGAAGAAATTTTTGCAAGAAGCTGCTGTGACCAAAGGTTAAAGCATTCGGATTCCCTAATTCTACTTTCTTCTGGTAGAGGAAAGGGGAACCTCATGAGTTCTGAGGATCATATTTACAAGGCATAATATTATCAACACTGGAATTAAAAAGTATGCAAATAGCCTGGGCAACGTAACAAGACCCCATCACTACAAAAAATTTTAAAAATTTGCTGGGCATGATGATACACGGTGCCTGTAGTCCTCACTATTCAGAAGACTGAAGTGAGGATGACTTGAGCTTGGGAGGATCACTTGTGGTCAGAAAGTTGAGGTTACAGTTGAGTCATGATTGCACCACTGCACTCCAGCCTGGGCAACAGGGCAAGACCTTGTCTCAAAAAAAAAAATTATGCAAAACATCAAGAAGGAATTCAAGTGATAATTAAAAGAACTGTAGTGTACAATTGTCTGTGGTATACAATTTCAGAGTGGGAATGGGGTGCACAAAGATGAGTAATGGATTGCCCAATTGCCCTCAGTCTCCTTCCCTTTTAAGGCCCTGTGTTATCTTAAGAGTGTTATAGCTGACAGCTAGGATGAAAACAGAGCATCATTTCCAAATGATTTCACAATCACCCATGTAACCAGAATTCTTTATAAAGAAAAAAAAAAGAGCTTATGTGGCAAATTCAAATAGAACACAAGGAGGAATTTGCAAATAAATTATTCATCTTATAGAGGGTACCCTAAAGAACAATATGAAGAAATATGCAGTAATTTTCCTGTGAATTTGTGCATACAAATCTAAGATTATCCAGAAAAAATTTAATTTCAGTTAACAATAGAAACTTAAATGTAACATATGGTTTATGTTAGTAAATTACTAAGCTATGCAAAAATTATCATGGTTGATATCAGAATTTGAACATACCAAGTATAATACCACTAAATTCTTCACTCTTAACCTCTTTTGCTTATATAGTCAACCAGTTGTTCTCAACCTATGGACCTTGGCCCAGCTGCATCATTACCTGGTAGCTTGTTAAAATTATAAATTATGGGGACCCACGCCAGGCCTACTGAATTAAAAGTTTTAGGAAGAGCACCCAGCAATCTGTGTTTTAATAAGCTTTTCAGGCGATTCTGATGCACATTAAACTTGAGAACTATTGAACTAGAGGAAACAATTTAAAGGCTCTACAGTAATTCAGTCTTATCTGGTTAAAGGCCAATGCCTGAAGATTAGTGAATTGTGTTTTAATTGTATTTTGGTGAATTAATTCAGTAAGTAAATATTCTTGCCATGGAGATAAAATAATTTTATGACATATAAAAACAAATATGCATCAGAACAGGGATTAGTAGATTCTTACGTTATTTAATCCAGAGTTCTAAGAAAATGGCTGAACTACAACTGTCTCTAGTATCCAACTATCATAATGGACACTGACATCCACTTCAAAGAGAAACTTTTGTGAAGGATTTTGTTGATGGAGATAGGTATATTTTAATTAAGCCATTTTTGGATGAGAATATGTTTTAAGAAATGAGTTGATACACTGAGTTAGTGATCACAATGTGAGAACAGGACATCATTATAGTTAACTATTAAAAGGAATGGAAGGAAAAGTCTAGAACTTGTCTCCTGCAGGTCCTCTTTCTATTTTTAGAAAGTGGCATCAACCTGGCATAGACACAAAGAGATGTCACTATTCTATAACGCATGATCCTTACCTTGTAATGTGTCTCACAATATAAGTTCAAAACATAGCATTAAACATGAGGAAAGGGGAAAAAGGGGAACTGAAATGACATAAAATAGAAAATGTAAAAGAACACAAAGTTTATTATGTAAAGTGTGAAATATTCTAGTTGGTCCTCAGCAGTACAGAAATTATGGAGAAATGCCACCAGGACAGGCCATATTTCTCTACCATAATATTTTTTCACCCTGCCCAATGACTTCAGGTGTTCTGATATTCAAATTTGTGTATATGTGAAATGTGTAGCTCACAATGGAGGCATGTAGCACATTACCTACAACTGAAATGTAGGTTGAGCTGCTTGAGAGGATGGAGGTGCTTGGGGTCCTTGGAAAGGATCAAAGTTATCTCTGGGTCCTTGACCCCTTCTAGGAAATATGCATTTCAGGATTTCTCTGTTGAGCTCTTTCCATCTTCCCACAACCCTTAGTGGGGCTATTTGGGAGGTTAGAATTGTGCCAAACAGTTTGATTGGTTCATATTGGAATGGGGTTCTTAACAGTTTCCCCAACTCCCCAATAATACTGTATTAGTTCCCTCTCATGCTGCTAATAGAGACATATCTGAGACTGGATAATTTGTAAAGGAAAGAGGTTTAATTGACTCATTGTTCCAAATGGCTAGAGAGGCCTCAGGAAACTTACAGTCATAGCAGAAGGGGAAGCAAACACTTCCTTCTTCACATGGCAGCAGGAGAGAGGAGTATGTGCCCAGCAAATGGGGAAGACCCTTATGAAACCAACAGATCTCATGAGAACTAACTCACTATCAGGAGAACAGGATGGGGGAAACCACCTGATGATTCATTTGTCTCCATCTGGTCCTTCCCATGACACATGAGGATTATGGGAACTACAAGTCAAGATGAGATTTGGGTGGGGACACAGCCAAACCATATCAGATACCAATGGTGAGGGAGCACACATAGGACAAGAAATACTTAGAATTTTGAAGGATTCTCAGTGGTTAGGGTTGTGCTTGGGAAAAATAGCTTTTGTTCATAGGGCTGTGCCATCATTTGTCAGACCTTCTCCAGTTGATTTGTTCAATTGTAGAAGTTCTTGGCCTGCAGAGGACACCATATTGTTAGTAGTGAAAAGGAAGCAACAAGAAAGCTGCACACAAGATGGCTTGGAGCATGCAGGAACACTATAAAGTTTATTTGCAAGCACGGTAAGATGTCAGAAGCAGCATTGGAGGGTTGAATGGGGGCTAATACGTTTTAGTCCATAGGAAAATGGCAGAAGCTTAGCAAGAAAATAATTTTTTAAAATGTAGAGTGAGCCAAATTCAGGAATTTGTCCCCATATAACTTGGTGAATTTTGCCACCTGTACAAGTCCTCAATGTGTTCTAAAATTGCTGCTTGGCACAATTATTCTGCAGAGCAAAGGGGAGAAAAACAAAAAACAAAACTCTTTTCTTATTATTTTTGCTTTCCCACATAGAATTAGTTTGTGGATTGCATGAACCACAGGATATAATTCCACTGTTTCAGCCAGAAACTTTCCCATCTGACCAAAGACAATTGCAAAGATTCTAAACATGCTTTAATGAAAAGTCATTCTTTACATAGCTTACATCTACATAAGATGACAAGTCACTCAACAGATAAAGGATTCTTTGTCTGAATCAAACAATAAGCTAGCTCTTCCACAAAAAATGCCATTCTATTCTGAAGTGAATGCACTTTCAATTAATGCTGTATTCAGGACCAAAACCAAAGGAGACCCATCTGCTAGGAAGGCCAAAAGCCCATTGTGTGGCATATCAGTCCACTCTGTTATGGAAATGGTCACTTTAAAACTGTTTACAATTTAAAACTCCATACTGAGAATGGTGTTAACCTCTATTGACTGACTTCTGTTAAATGTGCTATTAAGAATCCAATTTACCCTGGCTTTCTCTAAAATGTGCTCAGGCCAGTCAGATAGCTACATTATGACGGTCAATTGTCATAGGGCAAAAGTCAGTACCTCATTAGCTCAAACATACCAAGCATTTGTTTCCAGTTTTAACAGTGGCTCCCTTGCCCCGGGATTACGGGAATATGTGATGATTTGAGGTCCAAGAATAAATGCTGATTGAACAAGGCTGAAAGGCCATAAAGGGTGAACTATGACATCACTCTGCAAATCTGGCTGTGCATCTTCTACTTAGAGTGAATTCTACAGATGTTATAACCTGAGTGTCAAGTCAAAATGAGATAATGAATTAGGTCAATTACTACATGGTAGACATGCCAGTCACACTAATGCTTAGTAAATATAGTACACTTTTAATTATGATTACCAACACTCACATTTATTTTCTTTTGTCATTTTAATTATCAAGATTGTTAATAAATTTATCCATTCATTTTTACACAGATAATAAAATAATTCGTGGTTTTGGTGTTAAAGCATAGCAGGGTACAATCTGATTCGGTTAGGAAAACAAATATGTCAGATTTCAATTTATTGTCTCTCAGTCCCAAATCTACCCTTCTTTGCCTGCTATGTGATAATGGAAGTAGACGTTATAAATATTTTCTCTTTGCCAGCTAGAATGATAGTAAGTCTTGCCTATTGAAAAGGCCAAGGGACACTGGAGGAGAAAGGGGTGTTTTTCTTCCTGGTTCTATTGTTCCTTCAGGTCAGCTTCCTGTCAACTTTATCCATCATTTGACTCCTACAGAGTATACTTTCTCTGGTGCTAGGCTCCTGCTAACCAGTTTCTCTGGGTTCTCCAGCATATAGGCCATGCAAAGCACTCCTTCTACAGATCTTGGTTCCTGCAACAGGAACCAGTGGCCAGCAGATTTCCCCAGTACCTCTTCCAGTACCTTCATGACAGAGAATTGCTAGTGAGGCACATCCCTTTGAATGACCTCTCTTGGCATTTCTTATGTGACTTTCACCAAAAACTCTGAGGGGCGGTACTTACCTGAGGATAGATTCCCCTGCAGAGTAAAACCTGCAGGGGGCAGATTTTCAGCAAGTTCCACCAGCAGGGCTCCTCAGCCACTTACCCACATTCAAAAGAGCTCCAGCTGTGCCCTTTCCAATGAGGTCTCAATCTTAGTCTGGTTGGGCAGAGGTGACGTGGTTGACTCTTCCTTGTGCACTCTGTCTCAGCTGTAGTCTGGTGGCCATCTCCTTTTCCTGCTATTCTTCTAAATGCTTATACTTCTCTTTAATTCTTCCTAGCCATTATTTTATTACTCTAATCTTCTGTTAATAATTCTTAATATTACGTTTTCCCTGTTCAAAATACTGTGTGATTTCTATATACTAATTGGACAGGGACTGATATGATCAATTTTATACTTTTCCTTATCTTTTATTGAAACCATTGCTAAGCATCAGTAGACCTCCTGAAATCTTAAGAGGATAGTGAAATATGAGTAAGAATTCCATCAAATTTTAAATATTTGTTTACTTGCTGATAACTATTAAAGTAATTGAGAACTAATTTGGATACCCTTTCAGAAAAGTCATTTAAATCTTAAAAGGTAACAAAACCATTAAGGTTGCTATTTTCCAGAGCTTTTATATTGCTGTACAGACCCTCTTTGGATATGGTTAAGGCCATTAAATAAATGAATCTGTTATTATTTTATGGGTCATAGCTTATATATATCTATAAATCACTATTAAAATTTAAAAGTGGTTGTATGGATTCAAAAATTTGTGTTTTGCCTTATGTGAACTCCAAAGTATGAGTTGTGTTTAGTAAATAAGTCATAAAATGTCTCTGACTAAAAATAAAAAATGTTATTTCTCATCCTATCTTTCAAAAATACATGTCTAATATACATTTTTAACAAAGTAATTTAAGTTTATTATTGCATAGC
The DNA here is from genome assembly GCA_963573385.1 of Cacajao melanocephalus. Classification (NCBI taxonomy): domain Eukaryota; kingdom Metazoa; phylum Chordata; class Mammalia; order Primates; family Pitheciidae; genus Cacajao; species Cacajao melanocephalus. The sequence goes on from CAUYLG010035070.1 coordinate 31,964, forward strand.
TCTGTAATATTCTGATTAAATTTAATCACTTTTTTAACTTTTTTTTTTTTTTTTGAGATAGGATTTGGCTATGCTGCCCAGGCTGGCCTTGAATTCCTGGGCTAAAGTCATCCTTCTGCCTCAGCCTCCCAAGTAGCTATGATTGTAAGCATGAGCCTGTCTGACCAGGCTGAATTTAACCACTTTAAGATTTCTCTTCTAATTCATCTTTGCTATTTGTGTATTTACTATTTACTTTTAGGGACAATCTCTTTAACTTAATTATACTTCAGTTTGTCTATCTTTGAAATATGAGTAACAGTTTGCCAAATGGAAAGCATATGATGATCTTATAAAAAATATTTGAGAGTGAATATAAAAAATATTTGAATGACAATGAAAAGAAGTAAATATTGATCTGAGATGATATAAATAGTAACACAATCCTTATTGGAGTTCAATAATCTCCAACTTAACAATTGATGAATACAATGAAGTTACTGAACTAGTGGAAGTTTTGACAATTTGAGTCTTTTCAATACAGGTTTAGTATTTGCATTTATTTTAATTCTTTCATCATTAAAGGTGATCAAATATAGTATACATAGCATGTACTAGACGTTTGTTAAAACATTATTTTTTTCTCACTGCTATCTTTCATAGCATTTTATTCTATAAACAACTAACTTGATGTTGTGCAATAAATAAGATATTTTAAAATAAATCTTTGGTCTTTTAAAATAGCTCTCATGTGTTATCTTGTGATATAAAAAATAAAAAGAAAATGGTGGAACTATATTTTCTGCTTAAACCGCTAAATAGAATTTCTGTTACAGCACAAGTGAAAATACCAGCTAAAGCAATATAAAACTTAGGTCTCTGGCCATCTTATCTCTACTGACTATCTTCCTATAAATTTTTTTTCATTAACATAAACGCAAGAGACACATGTGAATATCCCTACAGTTTTTGAATGGAAAAAGCCCTCAGCCATTAACACAGTTGTTATTTTCATCTCTTATTCCTTCCTGTCTCCATTGTTAAACACAAGTATTGGCATAATAGAGGTTTTTAATACCCATTTTTAGACTGCATTCTAGCCTGGGTAGTAGAACAAGAATCCTGTTCTCTCTCCCTCTTTTTCTTCCTCTTTCTTTCTCTCATACGTTCTTTTTCTTTCTTTC
>CAUYLG010035071.1:0-45024 GCA_963573385.1 Cacajao melanocephalus
TTTTAAAAGTGACCACATAATTGGAAGTAAATCACTCCTCAGCAATTGCTTAGCATTTCACAGGTTTAAATAAAATATTGGTTGGCTGCTTGTTTGTTATTTTCATCTCTTATTCCTTCCTGTCTCCATTGTTAAGCACAATTATTGGCATAAAAGAGGTTTTTAATACCCATTTTTAGACTGCATTCTAGGCTGGGCAATAGAACAAGAATCCCGTTCTCTCTCCCTCTTTCTCTTTCTCTTTCTTTCTCTCTTACATTCTTTTTTTTTCTTTCCTTCACCCTTTCTTTCTTCTTTTCTCTTTCTTTCTTTCAAAACAAAATAAATAAATACAAATAAGATAAAATAAAATAAAATAAAGAAATACCTTAAAAAAAAAGAAAAGATAAAGAAATACCTGAGACTAGGTAATTTATAAAGAAAAGAGGTTTAATTGGCTCGCGGTTCTGCAGGCTGTCCAGGAAGCATAGCTGCTTCTGAGGAGGCCTTGGAAACTTACAAACATTGCAGAAGGTGAAGGGGAAGCAGGCACATCTCACATGAACAGGAGGAAGAAAGAGGGGGAGGGAGAGGTGCTGCACACTTTTAAACAACCAGATCTCACAACAACTCACTCACTACTGCCATGACAACACCAAAGGGGATGGTGTTATACCTTGAGAAACCACTCCCTTAATCCCATCACCTCCCACCACGCCCCGCCTCCAACACTGGGATTACAATTCAACATGAGATTGGGGCGGGGACACAGATCCAAATCTCTAACAGAAAGTGGAACCAATTCCTCAATATTTTGAGGGAAAAATAATTTTCAAGCCTGGGCAACATGGTGAAACCCCATCTCTACAAAAAACTAGCCAGGCACAGTGGCATGTGCCTGTAGTCCCAGCTACTCCAGAGGCCAAGGTGGGAGAATTGCTTGAGTTCACTGAGCCTGGGAGGTTGAAGCTCCAGTGAGCTATGATTGTGCCCCAGCACTCCAGCCTGGGTGACAAAGCAAGATCCTCTCTCAAAAAAAAAAAAAAAAAAAAAAAAAAGAAAGAGAGAAAGAGAGAAAAAAAAAAGAAAAGGGAACAAAAAATAATTTTCTGTCTAGAAAGTAATGCCCTCTTTGTCCCAGCTGCTCGCACAATCGCCTAAGTTCTATTTCCTATAGTGAATTCCTTACCCTATAGCACCCACAGTGATTCTGCATCCCCAGTAAAACTGCCTGCTACACGTGGGATTCAGTAAGTAGGAGAGTCCTCACAGAGGAGAGGGGAAGGAAATTCCTAGGATGCTGGTGAGAGGGTACCCCAGAAGAATGACCAAGCAGCAGGCTGGAAAAGCAGCTACCCAGATTACAGAGTGGTGCAGGGCTCCATGAAAAAAGCAAAATTGACTGATTATCAGAGTTTGGGTGGAAAGTTGAGGATAAATCAGTACAAACCATGGCAATCAATAGCTCCAGGAAGAGTGGACAGGAAATGCATGAAAGGCTGTCATAGCAATATGCCATGTTGCTAAGCATGGGCAGGATATATAATCACAGTGATGGAAGCACTGAACACTTACTGAACCAAAAACTATGATGTTATAATCATATTGAGAGAAGAGCAGAAGGATGGGAACAGGTAAATTTTCACTTCATGAAAAGAAGTCAAGAGGTAATATCTAAAAGAGAAAATAAAGAATTTTCAATATAGCATGTTATAGAGGTAAATTGTAGGAGAAATATACTGAAGAGTTAAAAATAGTTGTCTCAGCGATGGGAGATTCTTTTGGGAGAGAATAAGGTAGGAAATGCATACTGTTCTTTTTTATTAATTATAATTTTTATAATTAGTTTATAATCATAATATATTTATAATTTTTATAAATGCTAGATTATAATTCATAATTTTTATAATTAATTTATAATTATAAGGTTTTTTAAACAATGTATGTGAAGTTCTTTTTTGTTGTTGGTTTTTGGTTTTGGTTTTTAACTTTTATTTTAGGTTCAGGGGTACATGTGCAGGTTTGTTATGTAGATAAACTTGTGTCACAGGAGTTTGTTGCACAGATTATTTCATCACCCAGGTACTAAGCCGAGTACTCACCAGTTACTTTTCTACTCCTCTCCCTCCTCCCACCCTCCACCCTTAAGTGGTTCCCAGTGTCTCTTGTTCCCCTTTGTGTCTGTCAGTTATCATTATTTAGTTCCAACTTCTAAGTGAGAATATGCAGTACTTGGTTTGCTGTTCCTGCACTGGTTTACTAAGGATAATGGCTTCCAACTCTATCCATGTTCCCGCAAAAGCCATGAGCTCATTCTTTTATATGGCTGCATAGTGTTCCATGGTGTATATGTAGCACATTTTCTTTATCCAATCTGTCATTGCTGGGTATTTAGGTTGATTCCATGTCTTTTCTATTGTGAATAGTGCTGTAGTGAATATTTGTATGCATGTGTCTTTATGGTAAAATGATTTATTTTCCTCTGGGTATATACCAGTAATGGGCAGTAATGGGATTGTTGGGTTGAATGGTAGTTCTCATTTTAGCTCTTTGAGGAATCACCACACTGCTTTCCATAATGGTTAAACTAATTTACATTCCCACCAAGAGTGTATAAGTGTTCCCTTTTCTCCACAACCTTACCAGCATCTGTTATTTTTTTAATAGTAGCCATTCTGACTGGTGTAAAATGGTATCTAATTGTGGCTCTGATTTGCATTTCTCTAATGATCAGTGATACTGATCTTTTTTTCATATGCTTGTTGGCCACATGTATGTCTTCTTTTGAGAAGTGTCTGTTCATGTCCTTTGCCCACTTTTCAATGGGGTTGTTGGTTTTTTCTTGTAAATTTGTTTAAGTTTCTTATACATACTGGACATTAGACCTTTGCTAGATGCATAGTTTGCAAATATTTAATCCCATAGTGTAGGTGCCTGTTTACTCTGCTGATAGTTTTTCTTGCTGTACAGAAGCTCTTTCTTTAATTTAATTAGATGCCATTTGTCAATTTTTGCTTTTGCTGCAATTGCTTTCAGGGTCTTCATCATGAAATCTTTGTCCATTCCTACATCTAGAATGGTATTGCCTAGGTTGTCTCCCAGAGTTTTTATAGTTTTTGGTTTTACATTTAAGTCTTTAATCCATCTTGAGTTGATTTTTTATATGGTATAAGGAAGGGGTCCAGCTTCAATCTTCTGCATATGGCTTGCCAGTTATTCCAGCACCATTTATTGAATAGGGAGTCCTTTCCCCATTGTCAGCTTTCTTAAAGATCAGATGCTTGTAGGTGTGCGGCCTTATTTCTGGGCTCACTATTCCGTTCCATTGGTCTATTTGTCTGTTTCTGTACCACTACTACGCTGTTGTGGCTCCTGTAGTCCTGCAGTACAGCTTGAAGTTGAGTAACGTGGTGCCTCCAGCTTTGTTGTTTTTGCTTAGGTTTGCCTTGGCTGTTGGAGCTCTCTTTGGGTTCCATATGAATTTTAAAATAGTTCTTTCTAGTCCTGTGAAGAATGTCCTTGGTAGTTTGATAGGAATAATATTGAACCTTTAAATTGTTTTTGGCAGAATGACCATTTTAATGATATTGGTTTCTCCCTATTCATGAGCATGAGATGTTTTTCTACTTGTTTATGTCATCTCTGATTTCTTTGAGCAGTGTTTTGTAATTCTCACTGTAGGGATCTTTCACCTTCCTTGTTAGCTGTATTCCTAGGTTTTATTCTTTTTGTGGCAATTGTGAATGAGATTGTGAATGATTTGGCTCTCAGCTTGAGTGTTGTTAGTGTATAGGAATGCTAGTAATTTTTTATGCTGATTTTGTATCCTGAGACATTGCTGAAGTTATTTATCAGCTGAAGGAGCTTTTGGGCCAAGACTGTGGATTTTTCTAGATTTAGGATCATGTCATCTGCCCACAGGGATATTTTGACCTTGTCTCTTCCCATTTGGATGCGCTTTCTTTCTTTTTCTTGGCTGATTACTCTAGCCAAGACTTCCAGTACCATGTTGAATAGGAGTGGTGAGAGAGGGCATCCTTGTCTTGTGTCGGTTTTCAAGGGGAATGCTTTCAGCTTTTGTCCATTCAGTATGATGTTGGCTGTGGGTTTATCATACATGGCTCTTATTTTGAAGTATGTCCCTTCAGTACCTAGTTTATTGAGAGTTTTTAACATGACGAGATCTTGAATTTTATCAAAAGCCTTTCCTGCATCTATTAAGATAATCGTGGTTTTTGTTTGTAGTTATGTTTATGTGATGAATGACATTTTATTGATTTGCATATGTTGAACCAACCTTACATCCCAGAGATGAAGTCTACTTGATCATGGTGGATTAGCTTTTTGATGGGCTGTTAGATTCAGTTTGCAAGTACTTTGTTGAGTATTTTTGCATCAATGTTTGTCAAGGATATTGACCTAAAGTTTTGTTGTTGCCAGGTTTTGGTATCAGGATGATGCTGACCTCATAGAATGAGCTGGGGAGGAGTCTCTCCTCCTCAATTTTTTGGGAATTGTTTCCGTAGGAATGCCACAAGCTCTTCTTTGTACATCTGATAGAATTCAGTTGTGGATCCTTCTTGTCCTGTGCTATATTTGGTTGATAAGCTATTTACTACTAATTCCATTTCAGAGCTCATTATTAGTCTGTTCAGGGAATCAGTTTCTTCCTGCTTCAACCTTGGGAGGGTGTAAGTGTTTAGGAATGTATCCATCTCTTCTAGGTTTTCAAGTTTGTATGCACAGAGACGTCCGTGGCAGTCTCTGACAGTTATTTTCATTTCTGTGGGGTCAGCGGTGACGTCCCCATTGCCATTTCTAATTGTAAATGTCTCATAAAAACATCTACATTAAATGTTAAAACCCCTTAATGTAGAAGGTAGACTAGAATCTCAGAAAAACCTATGATCCTGGATGGGAAACCACTTCCTTAGAAAACTACAAAAGCAGAATTGTAAAGGGGCAATGGATTCGAGCATATCAAAATTAAAGATCACTGTGGAAGGAAAGACAACCATGAAAAAAGTTAACAGGCGGATGACAATCTGGGAAAGGATATTCGCACAATTTTTGATCAACAGAGTTGCCCAAGGAATTCAACAGGAGAGCAGGTATTTGCTCTTTATCAATCAACTTTGAGCCTGGAAAAGGCACCCTGGCCCCTGGTCATAGTTGCCCTTGTGACATCATGGCCATCTCTTTTTTCACCCTTCCTGCCCCTGCCAAGGTCAGGAAGCAGCAACCAGAGGGAGATGATCACCTGAACCACTGCTCCAAACCATGGGCAGTCAGTGCTGTGTAAGACTCACGCACATATACTCCCCCAGGGGTGGGGAGTTGTCCCATGGCCCAGGGAAGCACTAGGCCACTTCTTAGGACCCAGGCAAAGAATGGGGAACGGGCTGTGGGGACTTTGCAGCCAGGCTGGTCCTCACCCATGCTCCCCTACACCCACATTCTGATTACAGAAATGTGGTCCAGATGAAGATGCACTAGAGAGAGAGAGGCGGCGGAAGGTAGGTGGGGCCCAGGAGGGTGAGAGAATCACAGATCATTGACTCTTTGACCCCAGAGTTCTTAGAAATGGAGCTCCATCTCTGGTCCCATAGGGGCCGGCTCAGCATTGCCCTCTTATTCCCTCAAGCCCTGCCTCTCCTGGGTGAATTGAGTAAGGTATGGAGACAGATGGTAGAGAGGGGAGGAAGCAGCGTGTGCACAGCCACCTGGCGGGTGGGACTCAGCACAGGAAGTGGAAAGGCCCAAGAGGATGAGGAGGGTCTGAGACATGGTAGTGGAAGTCCACAGAAGTGAGATGTGGGGAAACCCCAAAGGGCTGCAGCACCATGCAAGACATCAGGAGGCAGCATTGTGGGCTGGAGTTCGGATCAGGACACAGGCCATAAATGCAGAGGTTCACTGATTCTCATAAAGATCCTTCAGTTCCTCACATCCTGGTCTTCCAGACCAGAAAGTGTCTCCCCTAGACCTATGAACCCGAGAAGTCCACAGATCAAACATATCCCAGTTTCATAGATGAGGGCACTGCGACTCTGAGAGGGGGCAGATGTGCCCAGAGCCATGGACAGGACAGAAGTAGAGGACAAACCCCACCCAGGTCTCCTGGGTCCTCAGAACCAGCATGGGGAGAGCTGATTCTTTAGAGAACAACCTGTGTTTGATGGTGACAAATTCACTGGGAGTCTTCTGCTTTGCTTGGCTAGTTGCTTCTTGCACAACTGCGTCACAGAAAAAGGGTGAAGGCGGCTGGGCAGATCCAGGCCTGGTGGCGTGGGGTCCTGGTGCGCAGGACCCTGCTGGTCGCTGCCCTCAGGGCCTGGATGATTCAGTGCTGGTGGAGGACGTTGGTACAGAGGCGGATCTGTCATCGGCGGCAGGCTCTGTTGAGGACCTATGTCATCCAGGAGCAGGCGGCGGTCAAGCTCCAGGCCTGCATCCGCATGTGGCAGTGCCGGCAACATTACTGCCAAATGTGCAATGCTCTCTGCCTATTCCAGGTTCCAGAGAGGAGCCTTGCCTTCCAGACTGATGGCTTTTTACAGGTCCAATGTGCAATCCCTTCAAAGCATCCAGAGTTCCACATTGAAATCCTATCAATCTGAAAGGCCTAGGGCATGGAGAACAGGTTCCACTGCCCCAATAAATGTCTGACCAGGTCATGTGAGTCTCAGTGATTCCCCTCACCACAGTGACCCTGGGATTCATGCCCTGCATTTTCTCTCCTTCTCAACCTGGGGAAAGACTTCAGTGTGAGTACGTCCTCCTTCCCCACTCCCTACCCCAGCAGTTCCTATGGTCCCTGTGAGGACTGACAATGGCCATATGCTGCTGCCTTTACATGCAAATCAGAAATTGCAGCCCAAGGCTGTCCTCGTGTGCAGAGCCAGATGTCCCACTCCACAGCCCTGGCATCATTCCTGTCTCCTGAGCTTGGAATCGGAAGGATATGGGCTTCACCTTCCTGAAGAATCTGGGTACTGTCTTGGAAGACAGTTGTGTCTGAGCCCATGCTCTTTCATTCAGCTGCCAGGGGCCAACGGGGCCTTGCACACATTGGGTTTCTTTTGCCAAGCTCCTGGCAGAAGTCAGGCCATCAGGAGCAGTGTTGCCCAGGGAAAGCACAGGAGGCTGTCCTTAGTGACAACTGGGTGCAAGGTTGGTGATTTTCATGCTACCTTGGAGTCTGATGGACAGGAAGCCTCCAAGTCGTTGGAAGCAGCTGATAATCACGATCTTAAGGCACCTGAGCTCTGCCTCCCTCTTGCCTCCTCAGCACCTGCTTCCCCAGGGCACTGAACACAAACAGGGCTCCCACTGCCCTCACCGCCTTCCTGTGTGTGGCGGTGTCTCCCAAGCGTTGTCTCCCAAGCTGTCCGTAGGGAAGGACTACTTCTTAAAGATGTCCAATTCATCACAGACCAGTTCATATGGAAAATAATAAAAATGAATTATGAGAAAAATAAATGGAAAAGTCATAGAGAACAAAAGCCTTATTTTAAATTATTAGAACATATAATATTGCTATTTTAATTTGCTATAATAGTTTCTCCATGCTTATCCTCAAACTCTGTACTTATCTCATTGGTAACAAACAGCTCATTGCTGTTTCTGGTCCACAGACCACACTCTGGGTAGCATTGCCCTAGCCCTTGTCGTCATTCATAACTGACTGTAGCAACAATATTCATTTCAACCACTTTGGTCTCTGATTTTTCTTCTTGTTGTTGCCTTCTGTCCTCTAGGGCAACAACTTGTGCTTGTGATTAGCATCCAAAGTGTGAGGCAGTCTTGTGGGACTGAGCCTCCAAGCTATGGGATCTGAAGTTATCTCTAGGTAGATACTGTCAGAACTGAATTGAGGTAGAGGACACCAAGCTGGTGTCCATTGAAGAATCTGCCAGAGAATTTCTTTGTGGGGAGAAATCCCCACACACTTCATGGTGACCAGAGGTGAAGTACTGTGTTGAGTATAGCTGGATGTATGATAGGATAAAGTAAGTTTTTTTTTTTCTATATCTTTAGAATAGCCAAAAAAGTGGGCCAACCCAAATGGGCGAATGGTTAGACAGTGTTGACCTAAAAGGAAGAAGCTGAGGCACAAAATATAATTTAAAGAGTTTACTTCAGCCAAAGTTAAGACAGCCGCCTGGAAGACTCATACGCAGGTAAGCTTGGATATGAGGTCCATCTGGCCTTTGATTCAATCAGGTTTTTAAAGGCAAAGGGGGAAAGGGAGTGAGCTGATACAAAGTTGTTTGTCAGGAATTCTCCCCAGTTTGCAGAAATAACATTGATTAGTTGTTAAGTTACAGGGTGTGGGATACAGTGTGCAATGCAGCATTATTAGAGTAATTCATAGCTACATGTGACAATAGCAAGCAGCTTCAGTCAAAGACTACATAGTACAAAAGCGGGGAAGCAGGACCAGACAGCGGGGAAGTAAGATGGGATTACTGCCTCACTTTAATGCCTCTCTGAGCCTGATCATTTGAAAGGGCTCAGACAAAAATTGTTTTCTTTCCTCAAAAGAAATGAACCAATGTTACATGCAACAACTTATATAAATCTCAGCATTATGCTGAGTGAAAAAAAAGCCAGTCCTAAAGGCTACATACTGTATAACTCCATTTTCTCTTATTTATTTTCTTTGAGATGAAGTTTCACTTTTGTTGCCCAGGCTGGAGCGCAATGGTGCGATCTCAGCTCACTGCAACCTCCACCTCCAGGGTTCAAGCAATTCTCCTGTCTCAGCCTCCCAGTAGCTGGGATTACAACAGGCATGCATCACCACCCCTGGCTAATTTTTGTATTTTTAATAGAGACAGGGTTTCACCATGTTGACTAGGCTGGTCTCAAACCCCTGACCTCAGGTGATCCCCCGCCTCAGCCTCCCAAAGTGCTGGGATTATAGGCGTGAGCCACTGCGCCTGGCCTAATTCCATTTATATAACATTCTTGAAATGACAAAAATTATAGAAGTGGAGAACACATTAATGAGTTAAGAGGGGAGGGCAGAAGGGGATGAATGTTGTTACAAAAAAGCAGCAGGGGCCCGGTTCGGTGGCTCATGCCTGTCATCACAATGCTTTGGGAGGTCGAGGAGGGAGGATTGCTCAAGCTCAGGAGTTCAAGACCAGCCTTGGCAAGACCCCGTCTCTATTTTTTTTTTAATATGTGTGTGTGTATATACATATATATTTAAAGAGAAACAGGAAGAATCTCTGGGATGATGAAATTGTTCTGGATCTTGAGTGTATCAGTGCCACTGTGATATGGTACTATAGTTTTGCAAGATCTCACAATTGGAGGAAATTGGGTAAAGGATACATTGGATCCTTCTGAATTATGTCTTATAACTGTATGTGAATCTGCAGTTACTTCAAGATTAAAAATGTAATTAAAAAACACATCACCATAATGTTATCATCACATCCAACACAGCAAACGCTCCCTAATATCATCTATCATTCAGTCATTGTTCAATCGTCTCCAGTTGTTTTAAAAATGTCCTTTTTGTTTTTACAGTTGATTTGTTTGAATCAGGATTTTGACAAAGCCCCTATGTTGCACTTGGTTAATATATCTCTTTAGTCTCTTATTTATTTATTTATTTATTTATTTATTTATTTATTTATATTGAGACAGAGTCTTGCTCTGTCACCAGGTGCCAGGCTGGAGTTCAGTGGCACAATCTCAGCTCACTGCAACCTCTCCCTCCTGGGTTCAAGCAATTCTCCTGCCTTAGCCTCCCAAATAGCTTTGACTACAGGCGTACACCGCCACGCCCAGCTCATTTTCGTATTTTTTAGTAGAGATGGGGTTTCACTGTGTTAGCCAGGATGGTCTTGATATCCTGACCTTGTGATCCACCTTCCTCAGCCTCCCAAAGGGCTGGGATTATAGGCGTGAGCCACCTCACCCTAGTCTCTTTTAATCTCTAAATTTTCCTTCCCTCTCTTTTGTTTACTAGCAATTTATTTGCTGAAGAAACTTTTTTATTAGTTCTGCAGAACAATTGAGGGTTTCCCTCAGTGTGCATTTTGTTGATTATATCATTGGGTGTCATATAGCATGTCCTTTTGTTCCCCGTTTTTCCTGGAAATATATCTAGAAGATTGATCAGTTTCAGGATTAATTGTTTTGTTCTTTCTGCAAGACCATGTCATAAGGGTATTGTGTAATTTCTCTTGCGTCACATCAGTAGGCTCATAACATTTGTCTGTCTCTTTTGTGATATTGGGATGTATTAAGAGATTTAGGTACTGTTACCTTGCTCTAAGCATCAGCTTTTCACCTGATTATTTCAGTAGTCATTGATAAACATCGCTTAGATCCATGATTTAGTGGCTGCAAAGTAGTGTGTATTATCTATTACTGCATAAGTTACCCCCAAAATTTAGCATCTTAAAACAACTGATACGGTTTGGCTGTGTCCCCACCAAAATCCATCTTGAATTGTAGCTCCCACAATTCCCATGTGTTATGGGAGGAACCTGGTGGGAGGTGATTGAATCATGGGTGGAAGTCTTTCCCATGCTGTTCTCATTATATTGAATAAGCCTCAGGAGATCTGATGGCTGTAAAAACAGGAGTTTCCCTGCACAAGTTCTCTCTTTGCCTGCTGCCATCCATGTAAGATGTGACTTGTTCCTTCTTGCCTTCCACCATGATTGTGAGGCTTCCCAGCCACGTGAAACTGTAAGTCCAGTAAGCCTCTTTCTTCTGTAAATTGCCCAGTCTCAGGTATGTGTTTATCAGCAGTGTGAAAACTGACTAATACAACAACAAACACTGTTTCACAGTTTCTGTAGGTCAGAAATCTGAGCACAGCTTAGCTGGACATCTCTGGCTCAGAGTCCATCATAAAGCTGCAATCAAGGTGTCAGCCAGGGTTCTGCTGGTAGAGGATCCACCTCCAAGCCCATTCACATGGCTGCAGGCAGGCTACAGATCCTTGACGGCTACTGGCTGGAGATGTCAGCTCCTGGTCATGTCCACCGCCCCACAGGGCAGCTTCCAACATGGCAACTTGATTCCCTCAGATTGAGAAAGAGAAGGAGCCCAAGATGGAAGACAGACTTTTTGCAAACTAACCTTAGATGGGATATCCTATCATTTCTGCCATATTTTATCCATTAGAGCAAATCACTTAGTCCAGCCATACTCAAGGGGTGAGAGGAGTACACAAGTGCATGAATATCAGAAGTTTAGGATTACTGGAGCTTATTTTAGGGAAGATACTATAGGGAAAATATTTTCTTGTTTCTGCATGGTCATGACTTCTTGGATAAAAATTACTGGCGGCCTAAATTCAAGTGTTTTTAATAGTAAACATTCTTTGGAAGTTGGAGACTTCTGTTGAGACTCATAGATATTTTTTCCCTTGGAGTCATTTATTTACATCTTATTTCACCAAACTGACCCCAGCTAAAACTAGGCAGATCCTGTAGGATGACAGTGGACCAGATTCAATAAACTAGCATCCCCAATTATTCCTACTGTACCAGTTGTTGAATATTGTCCAGAGCAGTTTAACATTGCCTCAGTGCATATGCTATTCAGCTATTGATTTGGCAAGTGCATTCCTTCCCAGCCCTATCAGAAAGTTCACTTTTATTTATAACAGCCAACAGTACACCTTTTACTATCTTGCCCCAGAGCAATGTTAACTCTTCTGCCCACTGTTGTAATATATTGTAATATAATATTCCACAGAACATCACACTGGTCTACTACATCGATGACATTGTGCTAAGCAGATTAGATGAGTAGGAAGTGGCAACTACATTGCAGGACTTGGTAAGGCACGTGCACTCCAGAGAAGACAGATAAACTCTATGAACATTGAGACTTTCACCACATTAGTAAAAAAGCAAGTGGTCTGAGACATGCCAGAGCATTCCTTCCAAAATAAAGGACAGATTATCATATTTCACATCTCCTATCATGAAGAATGAAACAGAACATCTAGTATGACTCTGGCTGCTGGGAGCGGTATGTTTCACTTCTGAGAATACAGCTCTAACTTGATCATATTTCAGGTGGCATAAATGGCTGTCAGTTTTGAAAAAGACTCAGCAGGAAACGCTCTGCAGCAGGTCTGGGCCATGGTATAAGCAGCTCTGCCACTTGGGCCATATGATCTGGTAGGTCTTAGAATACACTTCTAATGGTGGTGGGAAACGATGCCATGTAAAGTTTATAGCAAACCTTATTGCTTGAATCATAGCACAGGTTCCTAGGATTCTGAAGCAATTCTATGCCACCTACAATAAACTGTACCCGTTTTGTCAAATAGCTCCCTGTGTGACACTGGGCTATGATAGAGATGACATGCCCAACCATGGAACTCCAAGTGATCATGCAACCAGAAATGCCCATCATAACCTAGTTTCTGTCATATCCATAAAGGTGAGTGAGCCCAGCATCAATCCATCATAAGATGGAAGCGGGATGTTCCTGACCGAGCATGAACAGAGCTGGGGGAAACAAGAAAGCTGCGTCAACAGGTAGCCCAGAGCTCCCTGTCATCTACCACCATTTCATCAATGCTTCTCCCTTAGCTTACACCTGAGTGTGCATGGGAATTCTCTTATGATCAGATATTGGGAGAGGAAAACATTGATGGTTCCTAGATGGGTTGACTCCATATGTGGGTATAAGGCAAAAATGGCCTGAAGCTGTAGTATGGTCTCACCCAAGGCTGGTCTTAAAAGATGGGAGTGAGAAGTCCTCCTAAAGAAGAGAGCTTAGGGCAGTGGACCTTATCATCAGTTTGTGGGGAACTGAAGTTAAAATACATTCAGATTCATAGACCATGGTAAATGGTTTGGTCCGTTGGTCAGGGACCTAGAAGGTAAAAGATTAGAAGGTTAGAACAATGAACTCTGTAGTAGAGGCCTGTGAATGGGCCTATAGGAATGTGAACAAAGTTCAAAGATCTTTGTAAGACATGTTAACACCTGCCAGGGAGTATCCATCGTGGAAGAGGCACCAGGCCATCCCAGAGCTATATAATGAGCATATAAATGGAGTTGCCAGAAGGATCTGAGAGTACACGTGGGTCCAACAGTATAGACTTTCATGCGTAAAGGCTAAAAAAACCTACTTCTATTACCCAAAGTCTAACCTGCCAGCATCAGAGACCAATGCTGAAACCCCAGTATGCACCATCCATAGAGGAGCCCAATCAGCCACTTGAAAACAAGTTGTATTATAGTCACCATAGGGTTAGACCCTCATCCAGAATTTCATTCAGATGTCAGGACTGATGATGTCACAGACATACACCCACACCCACCCACCTCCCCCACCCCACACACACAGAAGATGTGAAGAAGTTTATTACGCACATCTTCATATTAATGGGCGTTTTACTCTCTGTTAAAGTAGCTAGTTTGATATATATCTTATAATGGGCCCTGACTGACATCTCCTTCCACACCAAATTGATGACCCACTGTACTATTTGAAACTCTGCCACTGGAGCAGTTCTCCCTTAGTACTCTCCCTCAGGGCCACCCTGAGTAGAGGTGGAGTGTGACTGCAGTCTGTTCTTGACTGTAGCAATGACTGAGCTGACAGATTCATAAATCAAGCTTGGGATTTTTTTCCTCCTTCATCATCTGTTCATAGAGACATCCCCATGAAGACACAGTGAGCTGAGAGAAAGGAGTCAATGCAACAGGCTATCTTGACCTAATGCTGATTATACCATTTTCTTCTTAATACTGGTTGCTCCTGTGTTTTCCCAACCCTAAGACTTGGTGCATCTGACTAAACCCAACTCATGATGTACATCTCCAACCACATCACTGTTTAATGACGCGTGATAAGGTTTTCAGTCTCTTACAGGACTCAGCAGCATCAGGAGCTCCTTTCTGAATGGTGGATGGATCGCTGCTGAATATGGCTTGGCATTGCTTTAGAACTGCATCTCCTCAATGAAGGCTTTCCAGAGACCCTCACACAGCATCCTTACATATTCCCTCTAACACCATGGGTTCCACTTACTGCAATGGTCCAAGCTGCAGGCTGCTTATACCATAGCCTGAAATTGCTGCAATTCCCTCTCTCTTACTCTGGACTGCACTCAAAACTGGCTGCTTCCAAGTCCAAGTCATGCAACGAATAGATCAAACAGTGTTCCCAACTGTGGTATATGCTGCCTCCAAAGATCAAAAGAAACCTACCAGCACCATTCTTCTTTCTTAGTGGTAGGAAGTACAAGGTCTAACAACTTGTCCTTTACCAACATACGCTAGACTACAGGATCCTTAAAACCTTCACTAATGTGACAAGGCCCTAAATCTTTGTTGTAATTTCCCACCGTCTGGTATGCATGCCAGAAGACTTAGCACTTACTGCTCCCCAGTTCCAATTAACAAACAAAGAAATAGTGTGATGTTATGCAGCATATCCAGAGGATTAAAATCCCTTTGGATTATAATGTGGTAGATGGGTCTAGAGCAAGGGCCCTGGTGCAGGACCAGGAATATGTACTACTGTCTTTGTCAGGTGAATTTGAACCAATTTTTATTTCCCTTATTAATATGAATTTCAAAAATTTAGTGCTGGAGGCTGTGTTGATAAGTCCAGTGACAATATAACATCTGAGGCTGGGTACAGTGGCTCACACCTCTAATCCCAGCACTTTGGGAGGCTAAGACAGGAGGATCACTTGAAGCCAGGAGTTCAAGACCAGACTGGGCAACATAGCAAGACCCCATCTCTACAAAAATACTTTTTAAAAAAATTAACTAGGCATGGTGGTATGGACCCGTAGTCTCAGTTATTTAGGAGGCTGAGGTGGAAGGATCCCTTGAGTCCAGCTTGGGTGACAGAGTGAGACTCCATTGCTAATAATAATAATAATAAATCTGGCATAGTGGCTCTGATTGGGAACTACAACTCGGTTAAGTTAATACTAATCTACAAATGTCTTCTGTGATCCTTTTAATGTTTTGCAGGCCATATTGGTGAATTAAATGAGGACATGATGTGGACCAACACCCTCACACCCTTTAAGACCATTCTCCCTTTCTTCCCAGAATGTGGCATTGTCTCTGATTTATTATTTTGATAAAGCAGTGGTGGCCTCAGTGGCTTCCTATTGATCTTCCCTATCATAGTGACTCTAACTCAAAGGACTCAATGAGGGTTCTGCTAGCTGCTAAGTGTATCAGTCCTCATGATGAACTCGGGAACTGAGGAAATGACCACAGTCCTAGATCCATATACCCTGTCAGATGGACTTGTGCAGTGACTGTGTTCGTCACCTTCCTTATACTGTAGAGTTCTTTTCTTGCCTGAATTAAATGAAACAATCCATATATAGGGCTTGGGGCAATGCGTAGAACACAAAAATCTCCCTGTCCATGTTTTTCTTATGACTCTGCATTGCAGTTGTTGTATGGCTTACATCAACACACATCGAAGGCCCTGTTGCAGGACTTTTCCTTAGTTCGGCTAAAGATGGGGTCCTTGTCACACAGCCACAAAAATTTAGGCTCAAAGACTATTTGAATGGTGACTAAGGCAGGGTTTTATTGAGTGAAAAGGGACAGAAGAGAAACAGGGACCCTCTGCAAAGCCAGAATTCCTGCCTCACAGTTTGAATCCCAGGTTCCACACAGGAAGAAGAAGAGCCAGGCTCCTCCTTGCTGCAAATGGCGTGAACTTCTGTGGACCCACCCCAGTGCACACTGCTCCCAGAGTGCAGGTTGGTCAGAGGCTCTGCCACCTGGCTGTCTCATTCCCCCATCTAAAGAAGTACATGAAGTACATCTAACTGCCATTAGAATAAAAATAAGGATAAAGATGAAGATAGATCTTAACTGCTTCCTGCTGACAGGGGGCACTGTTTTGGGGAAATGGCAGTCAGAGCTCCGTCAGAGGCCTATCTAAGGGTTCCTGTGAGCAGGAGTATATCTTGCTCTGGTTGCATGACCATTTGGAGTTTGATAGCCTGAAGGCAAGAACAGACAAACTAAATCAGGTTATTAGAAAACGTGTATTAAAATGAAACAAGGGGAGGAGTAAGGAGAGCTCAAAAATCCCAAGACCTTTACCTGTTTGCACAGGGAGAGGGAGGCCAAAAGCACAACTGGTAAAAAAAAACTTTACCCTTTTGCCGGCCTGTTGGGCTTCTGGGTTCCCTTCCTCTGAGCCCAGTCCTAAGCCAACCAGTTTAAGGTTTGGGAAAATAACTCTTTCCAGTCTGGAGGATGCATCTGACAGGAGTGTTCCGTATTACAGAGACACAATTACCTGTCAGTGAAGAGAGGACAGAAGAGGAGAGAAGGTTTTTTTTCAAAGGAGTTCCAGGGATTTATGATGCACTCGAAAGGCATACAGACAGAAGATGAATGGCTACCCATCTAGAAAGAGGGGAACAGGCATCTCTGGTTCCTTTCCCTTCCTAGCAGATACCCAGGGTACATGAGGGAGAGAGGGAAGAGCATCCTCTTTCCCTCTTCTGTCCTTGCCTCCTGAATCCCAGCAAACTTGGCAGGCACTGCCATGGATGTTAAACTGGCTTGCACCCATGAAGCAGGGAGGGCCTAGAGAATAGGAACTACCCACTCTCACCTATGCTGTTTCCCATCTACTGTCAGTAGCCTTGGATTACCTAGACCTCATTTATTCCATGGATACTAATGTGGCCTTTTCCCATGAAATAGAAAGCTTGGCTTAATCGACAGGAATTGGCCACTCTCATCTCTGCTGTGCCTTTTAACTTCCATTATTATCTGACTCTGGATCCCTCAGATCCAGGTTTTTTTTCCCTAGGGCTTTGACCCAAAGCTTGGAATTGAGTTTGGGACAAAAATGTGTCTCAGGACAGTTGCATAGACTCCTTATCATAAGCTGAATCATAAGCTAAGGTGTAACTGTGGAACCAAGTCCTCCTCCAACAAGGGAGAGAAAAGAATGTCTTGTGACATGCCCAGATAACTGGTGGCCATATTTATGTTTGCTAGGATTTGGGTGCATGGTGTTTGGCTTTGGTTAGCTCCCTTAGTCTTATTTTCCCAAAAAGGAAACCTCTTAGTGATGAGCATCCTATTTATTCCCATCACCTGGCATGCTTTACAGGATAATTGCTCAAAACTAGAATATTGATCCAGATTTTTACATTACCCATCCCCTTCTTCTTTCTGAGCTGCAGTGAGAGATTGCTGGTTGGTTCACAGGAACAAGCAGGGTTAGTCTACAATGTAGGCTAAAACCTAACAATATTTAGTAAGTTTGTAATTTAATGACAAACATATGTTAAGTTTTGTAACATAATTTCTCTCTCTCCAGTCCTCATTTTTGTTAAGAAACAAATGATCATAGAACTCAGTGGTTTGTAAAATAAGACTTTAATTTTATATTTAGTCTAATTATTTGCATAAAGTGCAAGAAGAATAACTATTTCTACATAGGCCTTTTGGATTGGCTTTGATAGAAGTCTGTCCCACAAGGAATCTCAGATAAAACCTTTTAAAGCCGAGCTCAGCCATGGGTTTGTATCCTCAAATACCTATAAGTTGGGTGATCCTCTTCTCTTAAGGTCCCAAGATAAACTTGGAGCTCTGGGACCAGTTAGAAAGTGACATTCTTTACTGACCATAGGTCAGAAACCCTGTACAGGGACTGCATAGATGAGAATACACAGACAGTTTCCCCACTGGGCTTCTATCTACCCTGCAAGTCGAGCTTGACTCCCTAAAGGAAAGCATACCTTTCCAGTCAAATCCTTGGTAAAATAACCATTTTTTCCAATTGTGTCCTGTTGCAAAAGAAAAATGGATTCTTATTGCACTGATGCAAACAACTATATTGCCATAAGTTAAGAATACTCACAGATAGTTTCCAAATTCAGGGGAAGCAGGCAGAGAGAAACAAACATGCTCTAAATTTTGATTACAGGACTATACGTTTCTTAATTATTAAAGGCTGTAAGTAGTTCAAAATACATTTCCTTGACTCTGAAAAACAAAACAAGGATCAGCAATATTTCAAGCAAATGTCAAAAGATTGCTTCAGCTTTCTGAGTTCAATCCATTTGGTCAATTCTTGTTTTGCTTGATATTTGTAAACATTTCAGCTCTTTATGAGTCCTGTACCTTTTTTTATTCCTATGTCACAGTCTCTAAAGTTATCAGAAATATGTAGTTGAGAGCACCTGCCAGAGTTCTATAGCTTATTACAAACCATCTTTTGAAAAGAATTAAAACAATACAACAATTTTCTGTGAACAACAAAATGTCCTGGGTAATTACAGTTAGAAACACAATTGACAAAGAAGTTTGGTTATCACCATGATTTACAATAACTTTACATAACAACCTTAATTATGATTGATAGCATATATTCAGACATAAGAATTTTAGAAATTCCATATAAGTTTGGAATATATATTACCATTCACCAAAATATAACCTAAAGAAAATTGAACATTATTTTGGCAATCTCATGTACCTAAGCATGTCAAATAATCCTCTTTACCTCTTTTCTGGATGTTTCAGGGACTCTCTGAACCATCAAAAAGCCAGGCATCGGAAAGACAATTTTGAAAATGAAGTTTGATTTTGGGAAGGCTGTTAAATATGTTCAAATTTTAAAACGCTGGCCAGGTGCAGTGGCTGACACCTGTAATCCCAGCACTCTGGGAGGCTGAGGCGGATGGATCATGAGGTCAAGAGATCAAGACCATCCTAGCCAACATGGTGAAACCCAGTCTCTACTAAAAATACAAAAATTAGCTGGGCATGGTGGCACACGCCTGTAGTCCCAGCTACTCAGGAGGCTGAGGCAGGCGACTCGCTTGAACCTGGGAGGCTGAGGTTGCGGTGAGCTGAGATCATGCCGCTGCACTCCAGCCTGGTGACAGAGCAAGACTCCAGCAAGAAAAAAAATAACTTGATATTATGAAATAGAACTCCAGATTACCATAAACTATTTATTTTGCCAAAATAATGACTGAGAAATTTTAAAGACACAAAAACTGAAGAGGGAGACCCAGGCATCTCAGATCAACTTCCCCTTTTCATTCCTAAGACTGTAAACTTCCCCTTTTCATTCCTAAGACTGTAAACTGAAACCCTTTTCATATGTAATTCCTAAGACTGTAAACTGAAACTTTTCATATGTAATTCCTAAGACTGTAAACTGAAACCCTTTTCATATGTAATTCCTAAGACTGTAAACTGAGACCCTTTTCATATGTTAAACTATAAACCTAAGATTCTTCCACGTGTAACATCTAAAGTATAAGCCTATATAAAGATGGAAGCTTCCTTTGTTAGGGGAGCTTGGCTGTTAAGGCAACTATGCCACCTTGCTCCCGGCCAAATAAACTCCTTCCTCCTGTATTTGGTGTCCGAGAGATCCGTTTCCCGCGGCTGCTCCTGCTACAAAACCTTCTATAACCCTTTACAAATTTTGCCAATGAGCAGATTAGTGCCTTAAGAATACCTTGTTGTGCTTTTATTTCAATGCTCCATGTACAGAAAAACTATATAATACCCTTTTGAACTTAGTCAATATGTTCATGCAGAGAACTCCTTCGTAAGATTAATTTCCACAATCTTCCACCACTTGTTTAACCCTTCAGCTTTATCTTATCTAATTTAAAACAATTCTTTAACCCTAGGCAAAAGTTTACATTTCCATGCCTTCTTATAACCTTTTGCTGAAAAACATTTTATTGTTCTTACACACCTTGCATGTGAGTTTATTTCCAGTAGTCTCAATTACATGTTATAATGGTAACTCCTAGCAAATTTTAACTTTAATGTAAAACCTGGTACATTGTTTTAATTGTGTGCTAGGTGCAGCCAAGTTTTGCCTTCTTAATTAAGGGTGTGGTTAGTTCCATATGTCCCCAGGCCTTACCAATTGTGAAGCCAGCAAGTCAAACAGTTTTCAAAACCCAAAAAGCAGTTTATAACTTAAAACATGCAGCAAACTATGCATCTGACCTGCATAATCTAGTTCACCTACTTACATTTTAATGACACCTGCATTTTACCAATAATCTTTAAGGCTGTTTTTATTTCTCAAAGATTAAAGTCACATGAACTGAAAGGTACTACATATTTTATCTTCCCTTTAAAAAATATTTGATCCAAGCTCTTGTTTTCCTTTAGGCCAAATTATTAGAGCTCTTTTTACAGGCGTCACACACACACATACTACAGGCAGTCACTGGGTGGGGCCCTTTAAGAAACAAGACCAGAAAGGAATTTATTCCTAAGGCAGGATTGCTAAACAAAGCCTTGCCCCAGGAGTTATAAGGCATGCTCCTAGGATGTAAAACAAGATGGAGGCTTGCAGGGAAGTTTGCTATGAACCATACAGACATGCAAAGCACACCAGTTTGGCTACAGCTTAAGACCAGCCTCACAAATCCTTTTTCACAATTAAAGCTTTACAGAGAATATAAGCAGCAATGGTTGGTGGGGCTGGCCTAGTAAAATGTCTTCTAAAAGGAAAAAAGAAAAAAACTTGCTTAAAAGTTAACTACTGATACAATAGAGAAGAGAAAAGAAAAAATGTTTTAAAATGACTGGGGAAAGAACCTCTTATTCTTATGCAACTGGTTCCTCCACCAGGGAGACAAGTTTAATTGTTGTGGGTTGGAGCTGGCCTCCCTGGTCCGGGGAGAGAGAGAGACTCCATGCATGGCAGAAAATGCCAGCCAGCCACCTGGGCATCTTGGGCCATGTGTCCCAGCCTCGGCAGGAAGGGGAGGGTGGAGGAGAGCCACTGCTCCCAAAAAACGAAGGAAAAGGTCATAGAGACCAAGGCCAATCTTACCAACCCCTTGGGAGCAACAAGGGTGGAGGCATGGTTTCCCATAAGCTCAGAAGTCTGTGGATGAAAAGGCTTAGAAACAACAGTGAAAGGTTTTGAGTCCCCATTTCACTCACCACTTCTCAAGCCCTCATGTTAAATGCTAAAAATGTTGCAAGACTTTTTCTTAGTTCAGCTAAAGATGGGGTCCATGTCACACAGCCTACAAAAATTTAGGCTTGCAGATGATTTGAAGAATGAGTAAGGCAGGGTTTTATTGGGTGAAAGGAAACAAAAGGGAAACAGGGGGTCTGCTACAAAGCCAGAGTCCCTGCTGGTGTGCTTCCTGCCTCACAGTTTGAATCCTACCTTCCACACAGGAAGAGGAAGAGCCAGGCTCCTCCTTGCTGTGGCTCCACCCCAGTGCACACTCCTCCTACTGTGCAGGTTGGTTGGAGGCTCTACCAGGGATCCCTTCCCACCTGGCTGTCTTAGTGCTATCTAACAATGTTATAATTTTTTATTTCAACCACCATACATATTTTAAGGAATTTAAGATGACAATATTTTATTCTATTTACCCAGCTATTTCCCATTTTGGATGCTCGTCCTTAATTTTAATGCTCTTCCTAAATTTTCCAGATTTTCCTTTGTCATCATTTCCCTTCTACTTGAATAACTTACTTTAGCATTTTTTTAAAAGCAGGTCTACTGGAGATGAATTCTTGTGATTTTCCTTCACTGAGAATGTCTTTATTTTGCCTTCTTGTTGACTATTTTCAATAGATATAAAATTCTGGGTTGACAGTTGTTTTTACTTAACACTTTAAAAATGTTGTTCCATTGTTTTATGGGTACTCCCATGACAAAAATATTACATCTTTGGGTATTATACCATAAGTCTCTGAGGCTATGTTTCCTTTGCTTCTATTTATCCTTCTCTATGTTGTTCAGATTTAAGAATTTCTGTTGCTCATCTTCAAGTTTTCCTTTGTAATCTCCATTATGCTATTGAGCCACTCTAGTGACTTTTTATATAATTACTGTATTTTTCAGTTATAAGTTTTTCTTTCTTTTAAAGAAATGCTTATATTTCTTTACCAAGAACCCTATATTTCCATATGTTTCAATATTATTCAGTCTTTCTTCTTGAAATATATCTATAATAACTGTTGTTGAGTCTGTGTGGTAATTCTAACATGTGAGTCATCTTGGGGTTGACATCTTTCAATTGCCCTCTCCGTTGATAGTTGTTTATGTTTTTCTTACTCTTAGTAGGTTGAGTAACTTTTTGTTGTATTCTGGACATTTTCAATACTATTTTGTAAGATACTGTGTCATTTTACAACCTTTTCAAGAGTATTGATTTTTGCTTGTTTGTTTGTTTTAGCAGGCAATCAATCCGATGAGATACAGCTGATCTTTTGTTGGCTGTAGTTCCAATGTTATTTTTTTTTTCAGAGCTTTTAGCATGCGTTTCTAATCTATGCTGTATGTGTGCCACCCTGGGACCAGTTTAGGATCTGGGTGGTGATAACAAACAAAAACTAAGCTGGACACTAGTTAAAGTGATAAGGACAGATCTTAATTAGTAATAACTATTGCAATAAAGAACAGACTCCAACAAGTTTGAATTCAACTTCTATTTGTAAACAGGTAACTGGGCATTTTAAAGGGAGAATGAGGGAGGGGGCTAAGCAGGGCTCAGTAGAGTCAGGAAAGGGAAAAATCACAGAAAGCAGTAAAGAGCAGGGATGGGGGTTGGTCCATGTGAAGCCCATCTAGGTTTGCTAACTGGTAGTTCCTTTTGGGAGCAGAATCTAATAGGAAAACATCATTCTAGATGGGAAAGCACTTGTTTAGAAAATTATAAAACCTGAATTGTAAAGGGAAAATAGATGGATTTGACCATGCCAAAATTTAAGATATATCTCTAGAATAACCAGAGCAACCTAAAGGAAATAATTTTTAAACATATAGTAAAAGAAACAATAAGGCAATTAAAATGGTACACTAATAGATATCTACTTAACACAAAGGGAGGCAGTGACGGAAGAATAGGAAACACACACACACGACCTATAGAAACAGACAGCAAAGTGAAGGAAGTTCTTTCTCATTAGTAATTACATTAAATTAAAAGTAAAAGGCAGAGATTATCAGAATGGATAAAATATGTGATCCAACTGTAAGTACAAGAGACTGGTTTTAGATTCAAAGACACAAATAGGTTGAAAATAAAGGAATGGGAAAAGATACGCTTTGCAAACAACAACCAAAACAAAGGTGAAGTAACTATACTAATATCAGACAAAGTAGATTTTGAGACAAAAATTGTTACCAGTGACAAATAAGGACATTATACAATGATAAAAGGGTTAATTTACCAAGAAGATAAATACATATGCACCTAACAGCAGAGCACCAAAATACATGAAGCAAAAACTGACAGAATTAAAAAGAGAAAGAAATAATTCAACAGTCATAGTTGGAGACTTTAATATTGCATTTTAACAAAAGATAGAACAACTAGACAGAAGATCAGCAAGGAAATAGAAGACTTGAAAAACACAATAAAAACTGACTACACCTAATAGACCTCTATAGAATACTCCATCCAACAAGAACAGAATATACATTCTTCTCAAGTGCACATGGAACATTCCCCAGGATAGAAATATGTTGGAATAAATATCAATACATTCTTTAAAAATTGAAATAATATATGTTATCTGACAATAATAAGATGAAATTAGAAATAAATAGTGGAAGAAAATTTGGAAATTAAACAAAACATTGTGAAGTAACTAATGGATCAAAGAAATGTAGAAAATATTTTGAGATGAATGAAGACAAAAACAACATACCAAAACTTATAGGATGCAGCAAAAGAAGTGCCCAGAGGAAAATTTATAGCCTCAAACACCTACTTTTAAAAAAAGAAAAACCTTTAAATCAATAACCTAACATTCTACCTTAGGAAACTGGAAAAAGAACAAACTAAACCCAACACAAACAGAAGAAAGAAAAAAATAAAGATTAAGGCATAAATAAATTAAGGATAATTTTAAGATCAAAAAAGGTCAATAAAATGAAAAGTTGGTTCTTTGAAAGGAAAACAAAATTGACAAACCTTTAGCTAAACTGAACAAGGAAAAAGAGGGAAAGACACAAATTACTGAAATCAGGAAAGAAAAGGGGACCATTGCTATCAAACTTACAGAAATAAAAAGAATTATAAAAGAATATTTTGGCTATTGTAATGGACAATTCTATGCCAACAACAGATATCATAGATGAAAAGAACAAAGTACTAGAAAGACACAAAGTACCAAGACTGACTCAAGAGCAATAGAAAAATATTAATAAACCTATATCAAAGAAGTAAAGAGATTGAATTAGAAATAAAGCAACTTCCCACAAGGAAAAATCCAAAGCCAGATTGCTTCATTGGTAAGTTCTACCAAAGTTTAAATAATAATTAACACAAACTCTTCACATACTCTTCCAAAAAAACAGAAGAGGGAACACTTTCCCACTCATTCTGTGAGGTATTACCCTGATACCAAACTTAAACAAGGACATCGCAAGAAAAGGAAACTAGAGACCAATATTTCTTATGAATAAACATGCAGAAATTCTCAAAAAATGCTAATAAACCAAATACAGCAGCTTATAAATAGAATTATATGCCATACCCAGGTGAGATTTATCCAAGGGAGGCAAGATTGGTTCAACAAACAAAAAACAATTATTGGCTGGGCGCGGTGGCTTGCACTTGTAATCTCAGCACTTTAGGAGGCCTAGGTGGGTGGATGGTAAGGTCAGGATTTCGAGACCAGCCTCCAACACAGTGAAACCCTGTCTCTACTAAAAATACAAAAATTAGCTGGGCAGAGTGACAGGCATCTGTAATCTCAGCTGCTCAGGAGGCTGAGGCAGGAGAATCACTTGAACCTGGGAGTCGGAGGTTGCAGTGAGCCAAGATCATACCACTGCACTCCAGCCTGGGTGACAGAGCTAGACTCCATCTCAAAAACAAGACAAAACAAAAAAACCAACAATTATTGTGTCACTGTATTAATAAAATAAAGGAAAAATATCATAAATCATCCCAATTGCTACATTAGAAAAAAACATGAGACAAAATCTAACACCCTTTTATGGTCAAAGAACAAAAACAAAAAAAGAACTGGACAAACTAGGAATAGAAAGGAACTTCCTCAACCCTCAGCCTGAAAAAGGGCACCAGTGAAAAATTCACAGCGAACATCATGCTTACTGGTGAAGTACTGAAAGCTTCCTCCCTAAGATCAGGAGCAAGACAAAAATGTCTGCTCACCACTTGTATTCAACATTGTATTAGAGATTCCAGCCAGAACACTTAGTCAAGAAAATTAATAAAGACATACAGATTAGGAAAGAAGAAGTAAAATCCACTATTTGCAGATGATGTGATTCAAGTTTGCAGGATATAAGCTCAATATACAAATAATGGTTGTATTTCTATATCAGCAACGAACAAGCCAAAAATGAAATGAAATTAAGAAAACAATTCCACTTACAACAGCATCAAAAAGAGTACAATGTTTAGGAATAAATTTTACAGAAAAAGAGCAAGATTTGTACACTGAAAACTCCAAAATATTGTTGAAAGAAGTTTAGGAAGATCTAAATAAATTAAGACATCTGTGTCCGTGGGTTAGAAGAATTAATATTGCTAAAATGACAGTGTTCCCCAAATTGATCTATAGGTTCAGCATAATCCTTATCAGAATTCCAGTTGGCTTCTTTTGCAGAAATTGACAAGCTGGTTCTAAAATTCATATGGAAACTCAAGGAACTCAGAATAGCCAAAGCAATCTTGAAAAAGAAAAAAAAGTGGGAGGGTTCACACTTCCTGATTTCAAAACGCACTACAAAGCTACAGTTGATCAAACCAGTGTGGTACTGGCACCAAGACAGACATATAGGTCAGTGAAATAGAACTGAGAGTCTGAAAGAAACCCATATAGCTGTGGTCAGTTGAGTTTTGACCGGAGTGCCAAGTCCATTCAATGGAAAACAATTGTCTTTTCAACAAATTATGCTGGAACAACTGGATATCCACATGCAAGAGAATGAATTTGAACCTAGCCTCACTCCATACACAAAACTTAAAATGGATCAAAGGTCTAAATGTAAGAGCTAAAGCTGAAAAAATCTTAGAAGTATAAATCGGCCAAGTATAATTGGGATTTTTATCCCATATAAT
Organism: Cacajao melanocephalus; assembly: GCA_963573385.1. NCBI lineage: Eukaryota > Metazoa > Chordata > Mammalia > Primates > Pitheciidae > Cacajao > Cacajao melanocephalus. Next base: position 26,036 of record CAUYLG010035071.1, read on the forward strand.
TCCAGCTCACACCTATAATTCCAGCACTTTGGGAAGCTGAAGTGGGAGAATTACTTGAGCCCAGGAGTTTGAGACCAGCCCAGTCAACATAATATACACTGAAAACTCCAAAACATTGTTGAAATGTTTCTCTAAATAAATAAATAAATAAATATTTTCTCTAAATAAATAAATATTTTTAAAAATAAAAGAACAAAAAATGAAAAAAATAGCTAGGCATGATGGTGTGTGCCTGTAGTCCCCGTTACTCAGAAGGCTGAGATGGGAGGATCACCTGAGCCCAGGGAGGCCGAGGCTGCAGTGAGCCAAAGTTGTGCCACTGCACTCCAGACTGGACAACACAGTGACACCTTATCTCAAAAAAAAAAAAAAAAAAGAAAATCATTTCCTCTTAGTGTTCAAATTTGTCACCATTAATATTTTCTTGTATTTACTGTGGCTTTTTCACCTTTGCCATTCCACTTTGCTCTCTTTCTTGATTACCCAGTATCTTTAAAACTTGTCAGAATAACTGAGTATCTTTAAAACATGTCAGAATACTGCCTTTTAAATTTATTTTCCACTATCCACCTTTGTTTTCTATGTCATTAAGTCTTGATCTTTATTTGACAGCTACCTGGAATCATCTGGTGTATTCCTAAGGCATCATGAGGCACTGAGTCAAGGTAAGACAGGAAGTTCTAAATCTCATCAGACACTGGAGAATGATGTGAGGATGCACCACCATGGTCCTCCCTGCTTTGCCATGCCTCTGATAATGAGAAAGGACTATAAATAGACTTCACATGAGGAGAGCCCTGGTATGGAATGGTACTCAAGTGCTCTATTTTTCCACTCTCAGCTCTGACACATCCCTGACAAGAGGCAAGTAGACAGGTGATACAAGTTCCCCTGGAGTTTGTTTCTGACAGAGACCCATCTCAGTGGCAGATGCCCCAATGCCTATGTCATAATGCAATTATGAATTCAGAGCTCTCTCCTCACTCATGTTACTCATGCCAGATCTTGGGATGCAGAGAAATCAGGGCTAATGAACCATCTAGGGACAGGCCATGGGGGTTCAATCTTGTGTAAGTGACATGGCCAGATCTATTAGGTGGACGAGGGGTGGGTAGGTATCTCCCTGGGCTTTACAGAACTTGAGAAAAGAGAGGATGCTAAAGTAATGTCTTTGTATAGAGCCATAGAGAGAAACAACAGTCTTAACTCATTTATGTATTTCCCATTTAATTCTGATGACAGACCAAAGGCAATTTAATTTTAATTGTAATTGAGGATGTTGATGAAACCATTGAATGGAAGATATTGCAGAAGAAACAGCAGAAAACCAAGGTGAGAATTCCATGTAGTTAAGAGAAATCCAGAACATTTATATCTACATCATGAGGTATGGGACTTTGCCTCTTATGGATCCAGAGTCTAATTAGGAGTCAACTCAGTGTTAGCTAATTTTCCCTCCATCCCCTTCTCAGTCTAGGCTGTCTGATCTGGGTCTGACTGAGACATTGAGAGTGACTGGAAAGAATGAAAGCCATCAAGAAATGCATGGGGCTGAGAGGTGAGAATGTGAGAACCTGGAATTAGAGGGTAGAATGATCAAAATATGGAAAGGCTTAGAGTAGAATATGTGGTCAGGGTATTGAAAACCCACCATAGTATCAAAATATATGGTTGTGGCAGAGAGAAATCAGCCAGTTGTGGTTTGGGGCTGGAATTAGTAGAAAGTAACCAGGCAGAAGGTTATGAGGCCAAGCTTTCCAAACCCAGTGAACACCGAAGACATGAGTAACTAACAAGGTCCTGCACATCGCTACTGCGCCCTTCTAGTTACTAATGGTTTTTCCCTTGATCCATGCACTGCTGAGATGGTCAGGAGAAGGACTCTGTGACTCTGAGAGTGAGGTGATGTGTCCACAGTGGCAGAGGAAGGTTACCACCAGGTCTGCTGGCTCCTAGTCAGTGTTCTGCTAACTCTCCTGAACTCTGAGGAAGGGCTGTATGTTGAGAGAGGAAACCCAGGCTCCTTCCAGGAAGATCCTAGAAGTTGGTGGCGGAAGTTTCCTGAGTGATCTCTCTTGTCTCTGCCTAGGAAAAACGTAGAATAAGAACAAAAGCAGCTATAAAGATCCAGGCCTGGTGGCGGGGCACCCTGGTGCGCAGGACACTACTGCATGCGGCCCTCAGGGCCTGGATAATTCAGTGCTGGTGGCGGATGACGCTGTTGAGGGTGCTGGAGAAGAAACGGCAGGCAGCTCTGATCACCTACGCAACCAGAGAGAGGGCAGTGATCAAGCTCCAGTCTTTGGTCCGTATGTGGCGTGTCCACTGGCGATACTGCCAGGTGCTCAACGCCATCTATGTCATCCAGGGCCACTGGCAATGCCACAACTGCCAGACCTGCGCTCTCCTCAGGGGCCATTGTGTGGTCACAGCCACTCACCTGCAGTTTCACATTGAGATCATTAATTCCTAAGGGCTGGCAAGAAAGGCACTGTGTCTACTGTCCCTATTAAAGGTCTAACCTGGTCTTGTGTGTCTCAAAGTTCCCCCAGCTAATGGGAATCTTGAGACTTGAACCTTGCTGCCTCCTCTTCTCCCTGGCAAAGAATTTCAGTGAGGTTTGCCCCCTGTGTCCATGGACCCTGTTTTGGGCTGATAACGGCTTTAACAAGCTCAAGTCTGCCCTGATATATGACAGAGCTAGAAATTCCGTTCCCCTCCCCAGCCTTATTTTGTTCTCACTGAGGGATCTGGGAGGCAATTGGGTTGCATACTCCTGGAGATTCTGGGCACCTCTGCATATATGGATGGATTATTGGGCTCTGCTCTGTCAACCTAGAATCAAGGTCAGCTGGGGTCTTGGATGCCTCAGTTTCCTTTTAGGCAAGCACCTAGATGGAAGAATAGCAATATTTGGCTGATTCTCCCAGGAGCAATGCACTGCAGCCCCAGGTGAAGAATAAGAGGCTGGCCTTAGTGGTAGTGGGGCTGGGGCTAGGCATGCTAATGATTAGGTGGTGACCCTGAGGACCAGTGGAAAACAGAAGTTCACAGAAGCTCATCTCTTTCTCTACAATTCCCTCACCAGAACTCCTCTCCCCAAGGGTCATGTGACAAACAGGGCTCCCTCTGATATTACCCCCGCCCCTACTTTTATCTCAATTATTGGTGATTTTATCATTGGTCAAGATGAACCTACAATCTCCTCCATTCTTACCTCAAATAAACCTTTTCTGCTCTCCTCCTCAGCTATTCACTTCCACAGTCATACCAAAACAGTGCTATTTTATAGAACTTCTGTGATGATGGCAATCTTCTCTATGCTGTCCAACATAGTAGCCACTAGCCACATATGGGTGTGGTGCACCTGAAATGTGCCTAGTACAACTGAGGAATTGAACTTTTGATTTTATTGAACTTAAATTTAAATAATCATTGGACAATGAGGCTCTAGACCTCATCATCACCAATAATTGTACTATTATTCAAATTGTTTTTCTAGTTTTCCATTCTTTGATTATTTCTTCTTTCCTTTCGGTTCACCTTTTCAATAACCCCAAGAGAATATTTCTTCAGATGTGATAAGGTTTTCCAGTTTATTGACCCTATGATTTTTTTTACAGCCACCACCTGACATGCTCTTGCATGTTTCTTTACCTAGTGCAGATTCCGTGGTTAATTATTATCATCTTTCCCCTGCACTACCTGACTCCCTTGGCCCACTCTTTTTCTGCAAACACGTATGAGATGAAGCCAACCATCTCCCTGTTCCGTGCCTATAGAATAAGGGAGCATGGCTGGGACAAAACCAACAACCATGAGGCATGGACTTAATTTATATTCGTGACCACATATCTCAGCTGGACTAATTTCCCAATAAATTTCTCTAGGATATTTGCATTTATGTGTTCTGAGTTGAATAATTTACGCCACCTCCTCTCCAAATGTTTGTTATTTAGGTTGGAATAAATTGTGTCAGAAATGAAGTCTGGAAAAGAACACTGTTGGAAGGGATCGGTGATTCTTGGCACTGGTTGACAGGACCCACTTGAGCCCTTTGAGCTCTTCGCCTCCAAGGCTCACCTTTTCTGCCCAGCTGAGTCTTCTCTCAGGCTGAGCCTTCCTATTTTTGGTATTATTTGATATTACTTGGGATCTGGTTTGGATCACGCAACCTTAATAAAGGTCCATACATCTTTCCCTGGATGACAAAAAGATTTTTTGCCTTTTCTGGTAAGTGCTTTCTTATATAAAGATGTGTGTCTTTCTGAATTGAGTTCTCTTGTTTTCTACAAGGTGAGCCTTGGAAGCAGAGAGCTCAAAGGGCTCAAGTGGGTCCTGCAGACCAGTTCTAAGAATCGTCAATCCCTTCCAATAGTGTTCTTTTTCAGGTCTCATTTCTGACACAAGTATTCCAACCTCAATAACAAACTTTTGGAGAGGAGGTAGTGTAAATTATTATTTCTACAAGAGAACTCAATCTGTGAGGCATGTCTTTTCTGGTTTGTGGAACTCATTTAATGTATTGATCAGCATTCATAGGTTACAATTTTTGTGAACACTCTTATACTGGTTCTTTTTGATTTGGTTTGACTCTTTTTTCTTGTTTCTGAAAATCTTCTAAAAGCAAAAACAAACATTCTGGATGGTGGGTGCAGGACTGCTAATTAAAAGCCGCTAGGGAAGTCACCACCATCTGAAACACCAGCCTAAACTCCTGATGTTCCCCGACAGGATTTATAGAATTTTCTTTGCTCTTGAGAGATTAATAAGAAACAGAATGGAATTCTCAAACATTAAGGTATACCAGGTTTTCTGGGACTCCAGCTGTCTGCATATTACAGCCCACTCTTGAAAACATTTTAAAATTGACGAGCAAAATTATTCATTTTTATTTTTTATTTTTGAGACAGTTTTGTTCTGTCACCCAGGCTGGAGTGCTGTGGCACCATCTCAGCTCACTGCAGCCTCCACCTCCTGGGATCAAGTAGCTGAGATACAGTAGCCTCCCAAGTAGCTGAGATACAGGCATGTGCCACTGCACCCAGCTAATTTTTGTATTTTTGTAGAGATGGGGTTTCACCATGTTGGCCAGGCTGCTCTCGAACTCCTGGCCTCAAGTGATCCTCCCGTTGCAGCCTCCTAAAGTGCTGGGATTACAGGCATGAGCCACCACACCTGGCCCCTGATGAGCAAAATTAAATCAAGAAAAATTCGCAACTGAAATAATCAATATTCTAAAAACCTGCAATTGTAAAGTTAACATGTAGAGTCTTTTAGGTTCTCTGCGTGTTTTTACTGCCAACTTTGAACCTGCTGACTTTTCTACTGGTGTTGTGATAAAACTCACTCCTTATGGCATTCTGGCCAAGATTTTTTTTTTAAGCCTTAATGGGCTTTCAAATTAATGGCTTTACAAAGTATAACAGCTACATAGTAACCAACAAGTTAGACACCTTTTAGAACTATAAATTTGGGGCCAGGTGCAGTGGCTCACTCCTGTAATCCCAGCACTTTGGGAGGCCAAGGTGGGCAGATCACCTGAGGTCAAGAGTTCAAGATCAGCCTGGCCAACATGGCAAAACCCTGTCTCTACAAAAATACAAAAATTAGCTGGGCATAATAGCAGGTACCTGTAATCCCAGCTACTCAGGAGACTGAGACAGAAGAATCACTTGAATCCAGGAAGTGGAGGTTGCAGTGAGCCAAGATCACACTACTGCACTCCAGACTGGACGACGGAGCAAAACTCCATCTCAAACAAAACAAAACAAAACAAAAAAAGCCAAAGAACTATAAATTTAGATTTGCCTGACTAACAATTGCAAATGGTAATGGAATGCTTAATTGGAAAAGTAGTAATCCAAAGGAAAATGAACTAGATAAATGTTTATAAAAGTTAGGCTCTTGGCCAGGTACGGTGGTTTACGCTTGTAATCCCAGCACTATGGGAGGCCAACAAGGGCAGATCATGAGGTCAAGAGATCGAGACCATTCTGGCCAACATGGTGAAACCCCATCTCTACTAAAAAATACAAAAATTAGCTGGGCATGGTGGCACGAGCCTATAGTTCCGGCTACTCGGGAGGCTGAGGCAGGAGAATTGCTTGAACCCGGGAGGCAGAGGTTGCAGTGAGCCAAGATCACACCGCTACTCTTCAGCCTGGCACCTGGCGACAGAGCAAGACTTTGTCTCAAAAAAAAAGAAAGGCTCTCACATCAAACAGGTCAAAATCTTGAGTTCACAGTCATGCTATAAGGCATCTCTGTCCAGCATAAAAATTTTACTTTTTCTGCCACACAGAGGCCAATGAGAAAATGCTCGAAGAAATTTGCTAAAACGGTTCCCCTCCTGCATATGCTGATCAAGCAATCAGACCAGCAACCAAAAGATAGATTTGTTGCTAGTTAAAGACTCCTTGGAGATTTTGTTTTTCTTATACAATTCAGCCATGTTTTTTTTCCCCATGTTTCAAAAATGTAAACATGGAAAATTTAACCGTAAACTTTAAAATTTAAAAAGGACAAAAAGGGGGTGGGGGCGAAAGAAGCTTTTAAAACTGCCATGGAAACTGCTTTCTCCAAAATTTTGGTTCACAGGCTTTGTTAGAATACCTATAGGGAAAACAAAGTTAAGCCATATGAATAGGTTCCTATTTTGTCTGAAATATAATTTAGATTCAACTGTCTTTTATAAACCAGTGAGTTTGTGTTACTGTCTCATAAAAAAAAATCTAAAATGAAAGCTGTACAATCTCTCTTTCTTTCTGTGCGCGTGTGTGTGTGTGTGTGTGTGTGTGTGTGTGTGTGTTTGGATGTGTTCATGTAAGTATACATGTATTATATGTTTTGTCTACATGGTAAAATCTGACATAGCCAGAAATCCCTTAAATTTTTTTATTTAGATTGACTTAGATAAACAAAGGTATATTAACCTACATGCTTTTTAGTTCATGTGACTTAAGTAAATATTAAATAAATATGCTAATTTTAAAATTATTTGTAAAACTTTAAAATGTGTTCAAAATTGTTGGTATATATGTTTGCCTGGGTTTACTAATCAAAAAGCTTTATATTTGTCTCTAAAGATGTTTAAGGTGTCAGAGTTTGACACAAAAATTACAGAGCTATAAACCCAGATTAAAACAGAATTATCTTTGTTTGTGCAATTTTTATAAATAAAACCAATTTAATATTGTTGGTTTAGTGAAAATAGCTGTATCTTCCGAGTTATCAGCAAAATACCCATATATTTAAGGTTCCTACTTAGGTCAACACTCGATATTCACAGGCTATAAAAATGGTTATCAAGAAAATAACTTGAAATAATGACTAGTTTGTCTAAGATTCCATTTCTTGTAAGTAATGTACGTAAGCACTAAAAACAAATAAATAATTCAAATATAAGCCAGAAAATGCATTTAAATTAACTTTTTTATGTAATTTGACATCTTAAACTTATGTTAAATTAAATAATACATACCCACTAAATGTTTGGGTTATTTTCAAATAAGACTAGAAAATAATAAAACAAATTGCTGAACAGAAATATGAGTTTGTTCTTGGCTTCTTAAATTTTATACAAACCTAAATATATTTTAGTCTCTTAACATACATTTTTAAACTATGGGGAAACTTGTTTCTTAAAATTATAAAATGGTTCTCATTTATAAAATACTGATATGTAACAGACAATTCAAGATTTCTTGTTTCCAAGGTTTTCACCACAATTTAAGTTTATTAAGAGTTAAAAATTCTAATTAATATATAATCAACATACAAAATGTGCCAAAAATGTAAGATGTGTTTTTGATGAGAAAAATATATACTCTACTCTCTATCACCATGAGTTCAATTTTTTAATATGTATTTACCACCCACATATGAGTGAGAACATGAGAAATTTGTCTTTCTGTGTCTGGTTTATTTCACTTAATGCCTTCCAATTCTCTCTCTGTGATTGCAAGTGACAAAAAAAAAAAAATCATTCTTTTCTATGGCTAAATAATATTCCATTGTGTATAGGTATAATATTTTTTTATCCTAAGTTGAGCTTTTTGACCTAAAATTAACTTTGGAATTTTCCAGTTGGGCCTTTGGAGAACTCCAAAGGACATAACTCCCATCTTGTATAGATATTGAATGATTAGGCTTATTTGTTATATTGTGTGGAGAATATTGTCAAAAGATAAGTGAAACTAGATCTTCTCAGTTACATTTATGGATATGTTATTAATATAAATGTCCCAAACATTACATAAATTCATAAACATGTACTATCACTCATAATTTCAATTGTGTTAAATCTTTTTCTAAAAAGTTACATTTGTATAGCTATATTAATGTATTTAAAAGATTATATGCAATTTATAAAAGTCTGATCGTGCTGTGATGCTGTCAATCATGATTCTGGTTATTATCTTAAAATGCTATTTGTAACAGAAAAAACAGGCCACAGTGAGCCTCTCATCCTGTCGGTGGTCAGCCACACCAGCATTTCTAATGCCACAGTTTACACCAAAAGAACCTGAGCCCTGGTTCATCAAGTGAGGATCTGACATCTACCACATGGGAAGGAACCAAAGGTACCCTGTTTTAACAGACTCTGTGGCAAAATGTCACAACCACAACTAACAAAATTGTGGTGGGCTGATGCTCATTTGATGATGTAAACAAGTGTACCAGAAGTGTACCAGTAGTGAAAACGAGAATGGAACTAGCCCTCTACATAGGGGTTTCATAAACACTATCATACAGGTGAAACTGAGCCCATGTAATTTTGCTAGAAATTAGATGTGACTGATGAACGCCAGTGCCTCCACACCCATGAATGGGTCACTGAGCAATAAAGCAAGGGAAGTGGTGCTGTATGCACCCAAGGGTTATCTCTTTCTCTGTGTGATCTGGGGGTGACTCAAATACAGGATGGATAATTTCATGTCTGGAAAGCTGGCAGATAGGGGATCCTGCATATTGGGCATACTGGGGGGTGCCCCTAGATATCACCCTGGGAATGAACCGCACCATTGGGCCAGCAACCTAAAGCTATACACCAGGCTTACTAGGGACCTACCAGAAGGTGTGACTGATTCTGGGTTTATGTCCTTTATAAGATCTTTGCTATCATATGTAGGAGTCAGTGCTCATTTTAAAAAGTGACAGGAAACTCATCCCTGACCGTGGCAAATATTGCTTCCTCCACTGTCACTGCCTTGGCAGCCCAACAGGCATCCCTCATGTTCTTTGTGAAGATTGTCTTAGGCAAAAGAATTGCTGTAGATTTTCTTTTAGCCCCATGGCGAGGAGTGTATGCAATTGCCAACACTTCCTGCTGTACCTGAATAAACAGAAGAAGTAGAGGATATCTAGAAGCAAGCCCACTTGCTTCAGCCCATGGGGCCACCTGAAGGATGCTTCTTTGACATCTTTAGCAACTTCTTACCTGAATCGCTGGGATTATGGGATCAGTCACTGCTCCAGACAGGCCTGATCATCCTGCTTTGTGTAGCAGTCCTTCTGGGCTTACTGAAAAGAATTCTGGCTATGGCTCAACAATGTTGCACTAAGATTGTGTCATTCAAGGCTTTATATCAGCCTGATGAGACAAAGCTTAACCTCTGAATCCAGGTAGATCGGTGGATATATGAAACAGACTAGCCTTGCTAAGAGGAATGTGCCAGTCAGGAGGTGAACTGCAGGACAGTCCTCCAGGTAGCCTTGGTCCAACCCAGTTCTTCCCCTTGATCATTTGTAGTTCTCAAAAATAATGGCAGATTGTATTGGGAATGTGACGGCCTGAGATACAGAGGGAATGGCTGCAACAGCCCAGGCTCTGTTTGCCCCTTGCCAAACAAGATACCTTTCAATGCTTTAGCTCACCAATTCCTGTTTCCCTGGAGAAAGAAAACCTAGGGCAGGCAACTTTTTGGGGTCCCTCAGTTGCAGTGCAGGCGGGGCACATGCAGATGAGACTCTGTCCACCCCAGGAAGCTTTCTTAAGCCTTGGGTGACTGGCTCATAATGAATCCAGTGTTTCTGTTGTCCCTTGCTGCATAGCTGTAAGTAATGAATCTACTTCATGTAACATGTTGCATATGAATATGTTTTGTCCCACTAAACTTAGATAAGTTGATAATCAGTACATGATGGGTCTGCTTCATAGCTAACAAATTGGATAACCTAGATGAAATGGACAAATTTCTAGAAACATAAAATCTGCCAAACTAAATCACAAAGAAACAGAAAATCTGAATAGACCCATAACTAGTAAGGAGATCAAAAGAGTAATCATCTTCATGGGTTAAAAAAAGAAAAGTCAAAAATGAAATAAAAATTTAAAAACCAGTAATCAGAAACTTCAACAAAGGAAAGCTCTGGACCTGATGACTTCACTGGTGAGTTCTACCAAACATTTAAAAACAATTAACAGTCATTCTTTTCAAACTTTAAAAAAAATGAAGAGGATGGAATATTTCCAGCTCATTTATAAAGCCAGAATTGCCCTGATACCAAAGACAGACAAAGATGCTACAGGAAAAAAAAACTACAGAATAATATCCTTGATGAGTATTAATATAAAAATCCTCAAAAAAAATGCTAGCAAACAAAATTCAATAGCAGCTGGGTGCAGTGGCTCATGTCTGTAACCCCAACACTTTGGGAGGCCAATGAGGGAGGATCAGTTGAGTCCAGAAGTTTGAGACCAGCCTGAGCAATATAGTAAAACCTCATCTCTACAAAAAAAATTTTTTTAATTACCCAGGCATGGTGGTACATGCCTGTAGTCCCATCTACTCAGAAGGCTGAGGTGGGAAGATTGCTTGAGACTGGGAAATCAAGGCTGCAGTGAGCCATGAAGGTACCACTGCACCCTAGCCTAGGTGATGAAGCAAAACCCTGTTTCAAAAAAAAAAAAAAATTCAATAGCATATTAAATGGAATATATTCCATGATCAGGTAGGATTTATTCCTGGAATGCAAGGATGGTTCAATATATGAAACTTGCTCAATGTAATACACCATATTAACAAAATGAAGGGATAAATACATAATCATCTCAATGTATGCAGAAAACAAAACATCTGACAAAATTCAACACCCTTTCATGATTAAAACAACAACAACAACAATACAATACAAATAGAAGGAAATTAAGTCAACATAATAAGAGGTATATATGGGAAAAGCCCACAGCTAATAGATGGTGGCAGCCAAAGCAACTTTATCTTGGATACTAATTTACCATGTTCACTTCTGATTAACCCCTGGTTCCAGGAATGCTTCTGATATGGTTTGGCTCTGTGTCCCCACCCAAATCCCCATGTGTCAAGGGTGGAACAAAGTGTAGGTAACTGCGTCATGGGGCACTTTCCCCCATGTCTTTCTTGTGATAGTGAGTCTCACAAGATCCAAGGGTTCTTTAAGCATCTGGCATTTCCCCTGCTTGCACTCATTCTGTCCTGCCACCCTGTGAAGAAGGTGCCTGCTTCTCCTTTGCCTTATGCATGATTGTTTAAGTTTCCTGATGCCTCCACAGCAATGCAGAACTATGAGTCAATTGAACCTCTTTCTTTTATAAATTACCCAGTCTCAGGTATTTCTTCATAGCAGCATGATAACAGACTAACACAGCTTCTAAGAGTTCTACTTTATCTACTTTTACTGTAAATCCTGCCTTAAGGCAGATTCACATAGCATTCTTGGCTTTTGCTGAGGGGTTGACTTCAAGCATCCTACATATTCCTTCCCTGTGGCAGATAAGCCCTGGGTCTGGAGGGTGATGGTACAGGGATCCACCATCTTATCTTGCTGCTCCCTGAGACAAAGACATGGCTTCTGCTTTTAAGGCCATATTAAATGTTTCTAAAAAACTGGATTTGTCAGCCTCTTTCTCCAACCTCTCAGCTTCCTCAGACTTTGGGGACAGGGTTGCACAGACCTGTTCACCACGGAACATATCCTCAATGGTGGAAGACCAAAAGCTTTTCCTCTAAGATTAGGAACAAGGCAAAAATGACTGCTTTCACCACTTCTATTCAGCATAGTATTGGAAGTTCTAGTCAGGGCAATTAGGCAAGAAAAAGAAATAAAAGGCATCCAGATTGGAAATGAAGGTGTAAAATTATCTCTGTTCACATACAATATGATTTCATATGTAAAAACCCCTACAAATTACACACACACACACACACACACACACACACACACAAACTGAGAACTAATAAATGAATTCGGCAAAGTAGTAAGATACAAAATCAACACACACAAAACTTAGTTGCATTTAAGGGATAAAAGACTAAAGAAATGAATAAATTTTTTAATTAAAAAATTTTTAAATCAGTTGCACTTCTGTACACTAACAATAAATAATACAAAAAGGGAAACTAAGAAAACAATCCCATTTACAATACCATCAAACAGAATAAAATACTTAGGGAATACTCCTACCCAAGGAAGTGAAAGACTTGAACTTTGAAAACTACAAAATGCGGCAGAAAGAAACAAAAGAAAGCACAAACAAATGTAAAGACATCCCGTGTGCATGGACTACAAGACTTTATATTGTTAAGAAGCCAGTACTACCCAAAGGGATCTACAGATTCAATGCCATGCCTATCAAAATCCCAATGACATTTCCTGCAGAAATAGAGAAATTACCCAAAACTAGAGAGGAGTAGGTAAGAAAAGGAAAAATTGTATTCTAAAATGTATTTTTTTTTTTTTTGAGACAGGGTCTCACTCTGTCACCCAAGCTGGAGTGCAGTGGTGCAATCTGGGTTCACTGCAACCTCCACCTCCTGGGTTCAAGTGATTCTCCTGCCTCAGCCTCCTGAGTGGATGGGATTACAGGTGTGCGATACCACACCTGGCCAATTTTTGTGTTTTTAGCAGAGATGGAGTTTCACCATGTTGGCCAGGCTGGTCTTGAACTCCTGACCTCAAGTGATCCTCCCACCTTGGCCTCTCAAAGTGCTGAGATTACAGGCATGAGCCACCATGCCCATCCTAAAATTTATATGGAATCTAAAGAGACCCCCAAATAGCCAAAATAATACTGAAAAAAAAGAAGAGCAAAGTTGGAGATCTCAAACTTCCAAATTTCAAAACTTATTACAAAGCTAACAGTAATCAAACGGTGTGGTACTGGCATAAATACAGATCTCTAAACCAGTAGAATAGAAGAGAGAGACCAGAAATAAACCTTCATGGATGTGGTCAAATGATTTCCAACAAGGGTCCCAAGTCATTCAGTAAGGAAAAACAGTGCCTTCAACAAATGGTGATATCCACATGCAAAAAATAAAGAGGCATCCTTACCTTATACCATATACAAAAATTAACTCAAAATGGATCAAAGACCTAAATGTAATACGTGAAGCTATAAAACTCTTAGAAGAAAACATAGAGGAAAATATTCATAACACTGAATTTGGGAATGATTTAATTGGATATGATACCAAAAGAACAGGCAACAAAGAAAAAAAAAAATCGGTGAATTCAATTACACCAAAATTTAAAACTTCTGGCCAGGGACAGTGGCTCATGTTTGTAATCCCAGCACTCTGGGAAGCCGAAGCGAGTGGATCACTTGGGGCCAGGAGTTCAAGATAGCATGGCCAACATGGTAAAACCCCGTCTCTATTAAAAATACAAAAATTAGCTGGGTGTGGTGGCATGCGTGTAATCACAGCTACTCAGGAGGCTGAAGTAGAAGAATCACTTGAACCCAGGAGGTGGAGGTTGCAGTGAGCCGAGATCACGCCTCTGCACTCCAGCCAGGTGACAGAGTGTGACTCTGTCTAAAAAAAAAAAAAAAAAAAAGAAAGAAAGAAAGAAAGAAAGAAATTTAAAACTTCTGTGCATCAAAAGACAAAAACAACAGAGTGAAAAGTAATCCACAGAATGGGAGAAAAATCCTTATAAATCATATATCCTATAAAGTATTAAAAGCCTACAACCCACTAACAGGACCCAAAAAACCCAATTCAAAAATAGGCAAAGAATTTGAATAGACATTTCTCCAAAGAAAATATTACATTGCCAACAAGAACATAAAAAGATGTTTTTCATCATTAATCATTAGGAAAATGCACATCAAAAACACAATGACATGCCACTTCATATCCATTGGGAGGACTATGATGAAAAAAGCAGCGATAACGAGTGTTGATGAGGATGTGGAGAAACTGGATCGCTTGTGCACTGCTGGTAGCAATGTAAAATGTTACAGCTGCTATAGAAAACAGTATGGCAGCTACTGAATAAATTAAAAATAGCTGGGGCATGGTGGTGTGCCTGTAGTCCCAGCTACTCAGGAGGCTGAGACAGGAAGATCACTTGGGTCCAGGAGCTCTGGGCTGTAGTGTCCTATGCCAATCAGTTGTCCACACTAAGTTTTGCATCAATATGGTGACCTCCTAGGAACAGGGCACCACCAGGTTTCCCTAGTAGGAGTGAACCATCCCCCACTGGAAATGGAGCAGGTCAAAATTCCTGTGTTGATCAGTAGTGGGCTTGCACCTGTGAATAGCCATTGCATTCCAGCCTGAGCAACATAGTGAGAACTTGTCTCTTAAAATAACAATAACAAAACAAAACAAAAAAATAAAAATAGAATTACCATATGATCCAGCAATTCCACTTCTGGGTATATACCCAAAAGAATTGAAAGCAGGATCTTGAAGAGATATTTGCACATCCATGTTCATAGCAGCATTATTCAAATAGCCAAAAGGTGAAAGGATCCCAGTGTCCATCCATGGATGAATGAATAAAATGTAGCACATACATACAATGGAATATTACTCAGCCTGAGGAAGGAAAATGTGACACATGCTACAATATGGATGACTCTTTAAGACATGATGCTAAGTGGAATAAGCCAGTCACAAAAAGACAAACACTGTATGATTTCATTCATATGAGGTACTTTGAGTAGTCAAATTCATAGAGACAGAAAGCAGAATGGTGATCCACAGGGGCCAGGAGAGGGAGGACTGGGGAGGTATTGTTTAATGGTACAATGTTTCAGTTTTGCAAGATAAAAAAAGTTCTGTGGATGGATGCCAGTGATGGTTGCACAACAATGTGAATGTACTTAATGCCACTGAACTATAAACCTAAAATGGTTAAAATAGTAAATTTTGTGTTATGTATATTTTAACACCATGTTTAAAATAAATTCTTAAAATTTATTAAGAGGCTGTGCACTGTGACTCACACCTGTAATCCCAGCAACTTCAGAGGCTATGGAAGGAGGATTGCCTGAAGCCAGGAGTTTGAGACCAGCCTGGGCAACATAGTGAGACCCCATCTCTACAAAAAAAGTTTTTTAAAATTAGCCAGGTGTGGTGGTAGGCACCTGTGGTCCCAGCTACTCAGGATGCTAAGGCAGCAGGAAAGAGTCGGAAGCTGCAATGAACTATCACTGAATCACTATACTTCACCCTGGGCAACAGAGCAAGACCCAATCTCCATGAATGAATGAATGAATGAATAAATAAATAAATAAATAAATAAATAGCAAAGGATGGCTCGGTCTTCCATGCTGCACAACTACAGGCACTTCCATTTACATAGTCTCCCTAGAGTTGGTTGACCTGGTGACCTGAAAGCCCAACTCTCCTACCTATGACAGACATTGCTAATCAATCACAGGTCCTACTCATCCAACATGGCTCTCAGAATCTTTCTCCATCTGGGACCCCAGACAACCCCTGCTGATTCCTCAGAGTTGACTTGTGACATGCCTAGTATTTCCCATCATTATCTCAAACAATGACCTCCTGAAAATACATCTGGCAAAGAGAGCTGCGGACACAGATATAGCAGACCTGGTCATTCTTTTAATGGAAGGGGTATGCATTGTTGCACCTTACAAGCCTGTGAGCCCAGAGAGATTTCAAGTTGAACATTAAGTTGGTTATCTTTGAGTTCATAGTGGCCCTCAATGAAGCCACGGGAATGGCAGCTGTGCCAGCGCCAATAGACCTGGATGATGCGGACAGCGTTGAGCAAACGACAGTAACACCGGCGGACCCGCCACATGCGGACCCAGGACTGCAGCCTGACTGCTGCCCACTCCTGCTGCACATAGAACTCCAACACCATCCTCCGCCTCTTTGCCAGCAGCTTTGCCAGCACTTGCCTCCACCAGCACTGAATGATCCAAGCTCTGAGGGCTGCATGCAGCAGTGTGCGTCGCACCAGCGTGCCCCGCCACCAGGCCTGGATGAAGACAGCCGCTGACCTTTCTGTCATGATGATCTTCTCTTTTGGGCCTTACAAGAGAAAACAGAGAACACTCAGGGTATGCCAGGAAGGGTCCCTGATCCTCTATCAATGTTGGAAGCTCAGCCCGGGGCGGGGCAACAGCTGAACCCAGGAGATCAGGTAGATGTCCCTACTCTGCCACCCACAGGTTAGTGGACATGCTCACCTCATCTTGACCTCTGAGTCCCAATGTCCCCATCTGCAAAATAGGTGTATATCTGACCTAGCTACCTCACCTCATTTTCCATGGACCTTGCTGGCCAGTCTAGAGCAAGAATACTGTGACTCTGAGGTAAAAGAACTACCGTCTACCTGGGATCTATGCCTCTTCCCTTCAGAGCCCTCCCACCTGCTGGAGAAGTGGTGTCCTTTGCTCCCCTTCCCTCTTTACTCTGACTTCAGGTCAAACCCACAAGCTACTGTGTTCCCTCCTCCTCGCCAAAGCAGTCACAGATTCCCCCACCTCACACACATGGTGAACAGCTCGAATTTCAGCTGTGCATACATCAGTACAAACACGCACACTCCACACACTAACACACATTTTAATTCCTGCCCTTTGGTCCCTGCATTCCCCACAGTCCCCACTTGCAGCCTCCAGCCCTGTGTGGTCTGGGACCACACTCCTCTGCCCTGCTCCTTGCCACAGTCTCCACTCTGTGTCTCAGCCAGACTCACATCTCTCTGCCTGACAAGAAAATGGGGGAAAGAGACAGCCAATCCCCGTTTGTTCCAGCTCTGCATACCCTGACGTTTCACCCCAGTTTTTCTGGGACACCCTGATTGATGTCAGGTAATCAGGACAAATGCCCATTTCCTGCAGTGAAGCCACTCTTCGTACAATAAATTACAGGGCCATAGATCTTTGAGTCACTCTGCTGGACCACAGGGGTCAGAGATGTCACTAGTTAATGCTCTCTGGACCCAGCTACTCATGGAGTTGGGGGTAAGGGTGTGGCCTGGTAGGGGTGAGGGTGTTGAGAGTGGAGTCGCTTCCCTCTTCTCCCCTTTGTTCCTTCCAGCTCTGTTCTATCGCTGTGATTTCATCATTATCTTTGATGATCATTTAAAACAGCTTGCTATCCTTCTGGAATCAGAGTATATGGGGGAAAATAGGGGAGAAAGTAAAAGGTGCTCTCCCAACTGCTAGGTGCCAAGTCAACCACAGTTCTCACTGTTTCTAGACTCTGCTTCCTGGCTTTCTCTAGGACTTCAGACATGAAGAGGGGGTTCTGTCATGAGTAACTGTGGGGAATTTACCCTCCCCTCTCAGAAAGCTAGTGTGGTTCTGACTGCCTCTTACAAAACATCTAATTGGGGACAGGTGGTAAAATCCCCACAGGTCTGCACTTTACTAAATTACCCATGGCTAGGGGCTAGATGGTTCCATCACCCTCCGGTCCACACTCCTCCGATCACCACTCCAGCAGGAAGAGTGGAGGAGGGGAGGGACCTGTGATGTCATAAGGGCACCTGTGATGCAGGCACCAGGACAGCTTCCAGCATATGAGCCTCTTCTAAGAAAAATCTATGATGGGCATGGTAGCTCATGCCTGTAATCCCAGCCATTTGGGAGGCCAAGGCAGGTGGATCACCTGAGGTCAGGGGTTCAAGACCAGCCTGGCCAATATGGCGAAACCCTGTCTCTACTAAAAATACAAAAATTAGCTAGGCATGGTGGCACACAACTGTAGTCCCATCTACTCAGGAGGCTAAGGCAGGAGAATCACTTGAACCTGGGAGGTGGAGGTTGCAGTGAGCTGAGATCGCACCACTGCACTCCAGCCTGGTGACATAGTGAGACTCTGTCTCAAAAAACAAACAAACAAACAAAAAGAAAACCTAGAAGATCCCAAGTACTAAGGCATTGAAATAAAGGTGTATAATGCTGCTCATTAAAATCTGGCTGGTATGCATTAAATGACTTTCAGTTCCTTTAAACACTAGTATTCCAAATAACTATTAGAATGGGTTTGCTCTCTATGTACAGATATAGAAAAGTACAAGATTTAGTAAGTGAAACAAATCAAGGTGAAAGGCAAGGTGATCCCAATATATGCACACATTTATACACATGTGTTGTAAGAGGGGGAGTAGGAGGATGTACACAAAACTAACAATGATATCTCTGATGAGGACGGTGGAATTGGAGGGACAAGACAAATTCCTTCACTGTGGCCAATACCCCTGTGTCTGACCTGTCTGCAGGTCAGTCTGCTTTCAGGCACCTGAGAGGACAGGACACACACAGGCCAGAAAACTCCATGAGGCCCCCAGGACTAGCCTGGGCTCCATCCAGAGCTCAAATGGGTTCAAGTGCTCTCCTGTCTTCCTCTGTCCCTCAGAAAAGATCCCAGTACTAGAGCTCCGTGGAACAAGGGGGTTGGGGTCCAGAAAAGAGGGAGACCCAGATGGGGAAGAGGCCCAGGGGCTGGGGCATTGGTGGATTTGATGACCCTAGAGGCAGGGTGGGTGCTGGACCTGGAGTGCCACCAGGACCAGCTCAGTCTCTAGCCAGTGGGCAGGGAGGAGGCACCGCAGGGTGCTGAGGAGCAGAGGGGAGGTTGGAGGGTGCTCTGGGTGAGGGGCCTGGGGTGAGCATGGTGGGGTGAGCCTCCTGGAGCTGGGGTAAGGGATGCAGCACAGGGAGCAAGACACAGGCCCCTCAGGGCCACTGTGGGTGAGCGCCGATCACGGAAGTACCAGCATCCTGGGGC
>CAUYLG010035072.1:0-55010 GCA_963573385.1 Cacajao melanocephalus
CACAAATAAAACTCCAGGTCCAGATAGTTTTACTGGTGAATTCTACCAAACATTTAAGGAAGAAATAATACCAATTATACACAAATACTTTCAGAAAATTGAAAAGTGTGGAATACTTCTTAGTTCATTCTGTGAAGCCACCATTACTGTAAACCCCAGATAGAAAAAGGCAAAAAAAAAAAAAAAAAAAAAGAAATCTGCAAGTCAATATGCCACATTAAAATATATGTAAAAATTATAAACAAAGTTTTAGCAAATTAAATTCAACAATGTTTAAAAAATGCTGGCTGGGCACAGTGGCTCATGCCTGTAATCCTAGCAGTTTGGGAGGCCGAGGTGGGTGGATCACCTGAGGTCAGGAGTTCAAGACCAGCCTGGCCATCAGCGTGAAACCCTATCTTTTAAATAAATAAATAAATAAATAAAATAAATAATATTTTAAAAAGGAGAGTAAAAATAGCTAACACATCATGACTAAATGACTTTTATTCCCAAATTGCAAGGTTGGTTTAACATCTGAAAATCAATCAAGGCATTTTACCATGTATGGTAGGTAGAAAAAGAACCCCAAAATATTTACATCAGAAAATATCACATCCCTGGAAGCTGTGAAAATAGTATGTTACATGACAAGGGAGAAATAAGAATGCTGATAGAATTAAAATTGCTAATCAACTGACTATGACATGAGGAGATTTCCTCGGATTATCTAGGTTGGGCCAACACGATCACAAAGGCCCTTATTGGTGAAAGAAGGAGGCAAGAGAGTCGGGTTTGGAGAAGACGTCATGGTGGACACAGAGGTCAGAAGGGTGTGATTCTGGGCTTTGAAGATGAAAGGGGCTCGCTCGCCAAGGAATGCTATGTGGAAAAGGAAAGGAAATGGATTCTGCCATAGAGCTTAGCTCCCAAAGAGCATAGGTAGCCCTGCCAACACCTTGAATTTCACCTACTGAGATATGTATCCGACTTCTGACTTCCAAACCATAAGATAATAAGTTTGTGTTGTTGATAAACCACTAGATTTTTTTTATTATAGCAGCAATCAGAAAAAATATATAAATCTTTAAAAAAGAAAAACCATATGATCATCTTCACACATGCAAAACCATCTTTTTGGCAAAATCCAACATCCACTCCTGATAAAATACGTCTGCAATGTAGGAATAGATATAAACTTTCTCTACTTGATAAAAGATATCTACGAAAAAAGCCTATGGCTTACATCACACTTAATGGTAAAAAAACTAAATGCTTTCCCCCTAAGATCAGGAACAAGAGAGGGACGTCTGCTATCATCATCTTTTCCAACATTGTATGGGAGGTTCTAGCCAATGCAATTAGGCAAGAAAAAGAAATAAAAGACATCCAGAAAATTTATAGTTAAAAACTTTCTAACAGATTAGAAAAAGAGGTAGAACTATCTCTGTTTGATTTATACAAGATGACACAATCTGGCTCTGTTCACTCACCGTAATTATTTTGAGATTAATTCATATCATAGTATTTGTTTTTGTTGCTGAGTACCATTCCATTATATGGATTTACCACAGTTTGCCTGGGTCATATGGTAGGGGTACGTCAACTTTTAAAGAAACTGCCAAACCATTTTCCAAAGTGATTCATACTGTTTTATATTCTCACCAGCAATGTCTGAAGGTTCCAATTTCTCCCTACACTAGCTGGCACTCGTTCATCTTTTTGATGATAGTAATCCTTGTGGGTGTGAGGTGGTATCTCATTGTGGTTTTAATTTGCATTTCCCTAATGACTAATGATGTGGAGAAAAATGTACTTTATTATCATCATATATCCTCTTTGGTGAAGTATCTGTTCAAATAATTTGTTCATATATATTTTAAAATGTGGTTGTTTTCTTATTTGGTTTTAGAAATTCTCTATATATTCTGGATACACATCCTTTACTTCTGTATCAGATATGTATTTGCAGAATTTTTCTCACAATTTGTAGAATATCTTTAAAAAAAAATTCTAGACTTTTTTTTCCCGTAAGCAGGTTTAGGTTTAGAGAAAAATGAGGCCAGGCATAGTTGCTTGTAGAGCCTGTAATCCCAGCACTTTGGGAGGCCCAGACAGGAGGATCACTTGAATCCAGGAGTTTGAGACCAGCCTGGGAAACATACTGAGACCCCATCTCTACAAAAAACTTGAAAAAAACATTAGCTGGATGTGGTGGCATTTGCCTGTAGTCTCCGCTACTCAGGAGACTGAGGTGAGAGAATCACTTGAGTCCAGGAGGTCGAGACTGCAGAGAGCCATAATCATGCCACTGCACTCCAGCCCGGGTGACAGAGCAATACCCTGTCTGGAAAAAAAAAAAAAAGAAAAATGGGAAGTAGAGTTCCCATAAACACCCCTCCTGCATTTCACTTTTCTCTATTATTACAGTAATCTTTTGCATTGTATTAGTCAGGATTCTCTAGAGAAAAAGAATCAATAAAACATATGTAGATATATATGAAAACATTTGTAATGGGAACTGGCTCACATGATTGTGGAGGCTGAGAAATCCCACGATAGTGCCATGTGCAAGCAGGAGAACAAGGAAAGCCGGGGGATGTAATTCAGTCTTGTCCTAAGGGCAGAGAACCAAAGCTACTGTAAAGTCCCAGAGTCCAAAGGCCTGAGAACAGGAGCTCTAATATCCCAGGGCAAGAGAAGATAGGTGTCCCAGCTGAAAAGAGAGAGAGAAGTTTTCCTCTTTACACCTTTCTGTTCTACTCAAGCCCTCAGCAGATTGGATATTGCCCGCTCACATTGGTGAGAGCACATCTTCACTCAGTTGAGAGATTCAAATGTTAATCTCTTCCAGAAACACCCTTGCAGACACACCCAGAAATGTTTTAGTAGCTATCTGTGCATCCCTTAGCTCAGTCACTTTGGCACATAAAATTAATGTGATGACATCTATAGACAATTCTATCGAATCTACAAAAAGGGGTAAAACTAATTAATTACTCAAGGAAGCATTTATTGAGTGCCTGTTACATAACCGGCATTGTGCTAGGCACCAAAGGTATGAGAGAATAGGGCAGAAGGGATATCTGTCATCATGGAGAGTTATCATGGCATAGGCAAGCAAAACACAGACGTTGTCAAGTGATATGACAAAAATACAGCAGGATAAAGAGAGGTAAAAAAGACTTGGATGCGGTAACAACAGTAGGTAGGGTGATTGCGGGGGACTGCTCCAAGGAGGTGCAGTGTGAGCTCAGAACTGAAGATAAGATGAAGCCAGCTTTGTAAACAGGGGAAGGGAGAGGAGGAAGTTTCCGGGATGCCTGTGCTCTAAGTTCATTCTAAGGGAAATACCAGTGGAAGCCAAAAGTAATGTGGAAGGTGAATGGTAAATAAGAAATTGGAATGGCACAGGACAGAATGCTGATGAGATCGATGATATCCATGTGTGGTTTTTGTTTTACATGTGATGTCAGGTGAGGAAAATAAAACAACCCTCCTTGAACTTGGAGCTGTGGAACCTTTAACTAAACTACTCACCCACGAAGACAAAATTGTAAGGAGAAATGCTACTATGATATTTGGAATCCTGGCTTCTAATAGTAAGTATCAACTTTTAAAAATAATCAAATAATCCCATGTAATGCATTATCATTCTTTTAAATTTAACATTAAAGAATTTGTTTCAGTTTTATTTAAAGTGACTTTAATGTTCACAAAAACATGACATCAGTATAATGCAGCAAATGTGTGATTTCACATTTTAAGGGATAATTTTAAGACAGGAAAATATATGCAAGCACATCCATGCAAAAACTCCTCTCAGAGTTGGTGATGTAGTCCCACAAGCTGAGAAAGCAACCATTTTCTCTTAAAATGAAAATGATTTTTTCTTGAGTTAGTGGATGTAATTTGCCTGCCTATATGTATGTTACATTTCATATGTATTTCATAGTGAAAAAAACCTAAAGAGCTTTGATAAACTGATTTTGAAACTGCAAACTATATTTCGCAAAAGATAAATTTAAATGTGCATTTACCAAGGTAGGTGGATCACCTGAGGTCAGGAATTTGAGACCTACCTGGCCAACATGGTGAAACCCCATCTCTACTAAAAATACAAAAATTAGCCAGGCATAGTGCTGGGTGTCTGTAATCCCAGCTACTCGGGAGGCTGAGTCAGGAGAATCACTTGAACCGGTGGGGCGGAGGTTGCAGTGAGCTGAGATCGTACTACTGCACTCCAGCCTGGACGACAGAGTGAGAGCGTGCCTCAAAAAAATAAATTTAAAAAAGTGCATTTACTCCTTAAATCAGACCTACTGCTTGGAATATTAATTATGTCACATAATTATTATATTAATATATAGTATACAATATTAATCATATATGTACATAATTAACATTACTATGTGATTGATATTAATACAATTAATATCAATTGTTATATCATATTGTATAATTAATATGTAATACTAAAGAACATATTAATAATGTGATTGTATGATATTAGTTAAAAGATGCTATTATGTCCATTAGAATATCAGTTGGACCAAAACCATGCCAATAAAGGCAGTCTCTGACTTATGAACAGGGTATATTTTCCTTGTCATTCATTTTCTAATGGTAGTTTTTGAGTCATCCACCAAAACCCTGTAAGTTTTTTTTTTTTTGAGACGGAGTCTTGCTCTGTTGCCCAGGCTGGAGTGCAGTGGTACGATCTCAGCTCACTGCAATTTCTGCCTCCCGGATTCAAGCAATTCTCCTGCCTCAGCCTCCCGAGTAGCTGGGATTACAGGCATGCACCACCATGCCCGGCTAATTTTTGTATTTTTTTAGTGGAGATGGGGTTTCACCATGTTGGCCAGGCTGGTCTCGAACTCCTGCCCTCGTGATCCGCCCACCTTGGCCTCCCATAGTGCTGGGATTACAGGCGTGAGCCACTGTGCTCAGCCTAACTCATAATAAATTTTAAATGACACTCTTAGTAGAGACTGAATTCTAACATGAAACTTAGGCTGCTATGAATAAACACGTGCCTATCATGGTACATGGCTAAAACCATACTTACACCCTCTTATGATAATCTCAGCAAAACACAAGCACGGATTCTTTCCTAGTCTTCCTGCCTACCCTGCACCCTCTTTTCCCTGAATCTCGTGTGGTGACAGTGAGGGCTCCTTATTCCATGTCCAGCAGGGACTGTGGTATGAGAGTGTTCAGGGACAGTTATGAGGGGAAGTTGGGAAGAGAAGTGGAAGGACGGTTTTGTGTGGCATCTGTGCCATTACAACCTCAGCTACAGAGACTGTGTTTGAGGGCAGCTGCGGTGATAGAAGCTGTTGGGGCTCTGTGCGTCCTTATTGGAAGGCTGTAACTTTTCAAGCTTGGATGGTGGCTGTGCTGTAAGGCAGAGGCCTGGGAGTGTTTCCAGAGATGGCAGCAGAATGAGGACAGTCATGGCGGGGTGCATGTCTCACTGACTTAGACTATGATAATAATACTAGTTAACACGTAGCATTGACAAGGGGTCAGGCACTATACTAAGTGCTATTGATATGTTAAATCATTTAATCCTAACAGCCTTGTGAGGTAGGTACTATTATTCTTCCCTTTACATCTGAGGCAACAGAGGCATAGAGAAGGGAAATAAGGCAGTACTCAATTGAATTATGGACCTTCCTAAATTTATCACAAGGATTACCTGCGTAATAATTCTACATTAGTGCCATATTGAATGCTTAACCAAAAACAAAAAAAGGAAAATTATAACTAAAAAAATTGGAAGATTTTTTGATTTCTTATGTTTTATTCCATTTACAAACCATGGAATTTGAGAAACAAAAATATTTTGTGGCCAGGCATGGTGGCTCATGCCTGTAATCCCAGCACTTTGGGAGGCTGAGGTGGGAGGATTGCTTGAGCCCGGGAGATTGAGTCTGCAGCGAGCCATGATCACAACCCTGCACTCCAGCCTGAGTGACAGCATAACCCTGTCTCCAAACAAAAACACACACACACACACTAACTTTGTAATACCTCTTATGCAACTTTTTATTTTAAAAGTAGGAAAGATAACTCAAAGCATTTGTTTATTTGCCCAAAGTCATGCAGGCGGTTAGTAGTGGAACTGAGGTTAGAGCACAGCACGTAGGCATACCTGTCTAGCTTTAATTAGGCTGATAAAAATAGTATAAAAATGTGCTTTATGAAAGTCAATATACTTACTTCTAAGCATTTTTGACATTTCTAATAATCAAATTGAATATAAGCAACCAAGATGTATTAATTGAAATAGGCTGGGTAATTCTTATTTGCACTCTGTACAAGATTAAAATCAAAATTTAAAAGTACCCTCCCAGCAACACACATAAAAAGATTACTAATACATAATAAATAAATGTAGGGCACAGTAACTCAACTCTTCAGATACGTGTTCCAGGCACATTCTGCACTTTTATTGTTTCTAGTGTCTTAGAAGGAGGTACAGCTCATGATCGAGGCGTACAGGCAGGCTAAAGAATGTGTGCGGTTAGCCCCACTTGAGCATGAAACCTGCCCCACCACTTGCTGTGAGGTTTTGAGCCTCAATTTCCTTATCTGTAAAATCAGATAATATTACCTGTCTCATAAGCGACTGTTCAGTAGATACTGCCATTATAGGTATTATTATTTTGAGACAGGGTCTTACTCTGTTGCCCAGGCTGGAGTACAGTGGCATGATCTTGGCTCATTGCAACCTCTACCTCCCAGCTTCAAGTGATTCTCCTGCCTCAGCTTCCTAAGTATATGGGATTACAGGTGCAAGCCACTACACCTGGCTAATTTTTGTATTTTTAGTAGAGTTGAGGTTTCGCCATGTTGATCAGGCTGGTCTCGAACTCCTGACCTCAAGTGATTCACCTGCTTTCGCCTCCCAAAGTGCTGGGATTACAGGCGTAAGCCACTGCACCCAGTCTATTATTATTAATAATAAACATCAATATTCTGTTTCTTCCTTTGTAGACGATGTTAAAAAATTGTTACGGGAGTTAGACGTCATGAATTCTGTCATTGCTCAGCTTGCTCCAGAAGGTAACTTTGCATTCTATATCTGTTTTAAAAAATGGAACTTTTTTTACACTTGATTAAACTATGTATTGTAAATCATTCATGAAATATTGTTTTTAAAATCTCTCAAACCACAGGTCAATTTTGAGTTTGTAAAAAAGGTGAGCTGTAAGCAAGATACAATTTGTGGAGCTTTGGTTTCCAGGGCATATTTTAAGGTAGTGGTTGCATAAGAAGCAGTTGGCATACATGTGTTATTTATTTTTGATACACAGAAGAAGTAGTTATCCATGAGTTTGCTAGCCTTTGTCTAGCAAACATGTCTACAGAGTACACCAGTAAAGTGCAAATATTTGAACATGGGGGATTAGAGCCACTCATCAGACTACTGAGTAGCCCAGACCCAGATGTAAAGAAGAATTCTGTGGAATGCATTTACAACTTGGTGCAGGTAAGATTAATTTCTAAAAAGTATTCTGACAAAAGCCAATTTTAGATTTTCCCATTAAAAATAGAAAAAAAGCTTTTAAAAACTCACCAGTTTTGGATCATTAGGTATTCTTGTTACTGGTTAGTATTTATTATTCAGAGGAAAAAATAATGGAAGCTCAGTGTAGGTATCTTTCAGTTTTCACGTAAGTCTTTTTCTCCCATGAAAAGGTATTTGGAAATGTATTTCTATTTTTAAAGCGTAGAATGGCATGCAAATAAAATGTACTTCTTCTGAAACAGGAAATCTAATAGGTGTGGAACCTGGGCAGTTACTATTGATTGAACCCTAGTGCTCTAAGCGTATTGGATGTTAATATATACCCTATTCAATATACTGAGATTTTGATTTAGGCTTATTTGTTGCTAAAAATCTAATAATTTGAGTATGCAGAACAGAATTCATTATCCACAATAGTAAGATAGACGCTACCTCACTATGATGTTTTCCTTTGTTATGGAAGGAAACTGCCAACCTTCCCCCCGCCCCACACAGTCCTGTCCTTTGCACCCCCATTCCGGAAACATGGAACACACACACACCCCCTCATGCACACAGCAGGTCAGCTTCCTGACACTTTGAACAGCCTTCTCTGCTGCTTAGATTCCTTAACAATTAGCATGCACATGCGATGAGCTTTAGATCAGCTGAAAATAGAAAGACACAAATTTTAAATGGCCATTAAGAGAGTAGGAAATGAGGAAATACCAAAATGAGAGTGAAGAGGAGGATTAATGGAGAGGCAACATACCCAGGCAGAGAGAGACAAATGGGCGCATATCAAAAGGCAGCAAAAGCAAAATTCCTAGCCTAGCATGCCTTTGCTACTCACTGGTTTCACCCTGACTTCCTCCCTCCCTAAAAGGCACCCTAAACAGGAAGTTTAGCACCCCTTTTCACTTCTCCAGTCACTTGGGCTTTACCTCCTTCGATTAAATATTTCTCTAAGTGTGTTTGTGCTTTCAATCCCAAGACTCCTTAGAGCAGTATTTCCCTATTGTTTAATCAAGCAGAACTGAAAATAATCACCTCCGCAATTCTTAACAGCAGTCCTGGCTAAAAACTGTGTGTTAGTTTCCTAGGGCTGCTGTAACAAAGAATGACAAACTAGGTGGCTTCAAACTAGAGACAGTCACAGTTCTGGAGGCCAGAAGTCCAAAATCAAGGTGTCAGTAGGGCCACGCTCCCAGCAAGACCAGATCAAATCCTTCCTTGCCTCTTCCCAGCTTCTGGTGGTGGCCATCCATCAAAGGATGGAGGAAGTCCCTTGGCTTATGGCTGCATCCCAGTTCTCCCTCTGTCATTTTTTTCTCCTACAGACACCAATTGTACGAGGACACCGCTAAGGGCCCACCTTACTCCAGCATGACCTCCTCTTAACTAATTACATCTCCAGTGACCCCTGTTGTCAATAAGGTCACATTAACAAGTACTGGGGTTAGGACTTCAACATATATTTTGGGGGGACACAATTCAACCCATGACAAAAAGCACCCTACAATTTTGTGTCTAAAGGAAGCTCCATATTAAAGATCAATAAAAGGATGGAGGGGGGAAAGCTAAGCTTGAATTGGAGCCTTTCCACCTTTAGTGCCATTTTATATTTACCATGTTTTGATTAAAGGTGTCATGTCTTAATAGAGTTTGGGAGCTTTCCATGGCTTCGTGGCTTGTTTTCTTAAGTTCCCCCAACCACCCACTTTTTCACTCACCAGAGTCATAGACATACAGGCACAACAACTGTCTAGATTTTAATGACCCCTTGATTGTGTAAATGTCTTAAATAAACGTCGTGTATCTGAATAAAGCTGCTGTAAATTTGCATGCAGAGGGCCTGTCAACAGTAGTGCATGCTAATAGGTATTTCATAACAGTCTATTTGAATGAGATAAGAAATCAATGGCATAATTTCATTTTATTAATTATTATTTAAAGAAGAATATCCAAGTGTGAAAAGAATTTCATTATGCATAGATTTTATAATGCTGTTTAATCGAAATTTGCTGAATAGAAACTACAAAAGTCATAGATGTTTATTTTCTGTTGTAAATAATGTGTACATATGACAGTTAAATATCTTGGTGATGTCAATTGAAAGATTTCTCATTTTTTAGTTATTTTGGAAGGGAATTTGGAATAAAAGATGAGAAAATTATAACTTACGTTCTTGTGTTAGAAAACGGAATTTCTCCATTCTTGAGAGTGTATTTTGCTTAAAAATTTATTGTTTTGATCATTTGTATTTTGTGGCAGGATTTTCAGTGTCGAACTACACTTCAAGAACTAAATGCAATACCTCCTATCTTAGATCTCTTGAAGTCAGAATATCCAATTATTCAGTTGCTGGCTCTCAAAACCTTAGGTGTTATTACAAATGATAAAGAGTCTCGAACAATGCTAAGAGACCATCAAGGATTGGACCATCTTATTAAGATCCTAGAAACTAAGGTATTTAGTTTCATTCATTTGACTCTCTATTAGGAAATGTATCTCTCCCAATGTTCACGAATGAAATTTTATTCTTTTTAACATGTAATGGATTAATTTGCTTATTGCTACAGAAAGTTTATTGGCCTGCTTAAACCAGGCTAATTGTAGAGGCCGATTGAAACTAATTTTAAAAGTCTTCTGGTTTAGCAGACTTAAGATGCTTAAATTCTTGTCTATGATCTTCCTCTTGATTTCCTGAAACACCTGGGGTGAGTCTTTTAACCTGCATTATGGTTTTCTCTAGGATAAAGCAGGAAGCATAATTCTCGTCCCAGACACATTTTGATAATATTGGAACTAAGTGTCCATAGTTGCTGTAAGCGCCTTAGGAATTAATTAAACTTTAAGAATACTTGTGCCTTCTAGGATCTCCTGGTTACAAAACCTCATCTAGCAGTTTATTGAATGCCATTTAATTGATTTGAGTGATTCAGATAGCTTCCAAACATGTCCAGTGTCTTTTGCCACTAACTCTTTATTGAAATAGTAATAAACAGATTTCAGATCCAGTGCCCCTACTTTAATTTCATGAGAACTCACTGTCATGAGAACAGCCCTGACGATTCAGTCACCTCCCATCAGGTCCCTCCCTTGACAAGTGGGGATTATGTGACTTAATTTGCCTGGGGAATCACAATTCGAGATGAGATTTGGGTGGGGACACAGAGCCAAACCATACCAATGGGTTTGTGTTGGAGGGGTGGATGGGTAGTTGTTTTAAAGAATTGGCTCATGTACTTTTGGAGGCTTGGCAAGTCCAAAATCCACAGGTTAGGCAAGTAGGCTAAAGACTCAGAAAACTGTGTAGTTTGAGTCCAAAGGGGTGGTCTGCTGGCAGGATTCCCTCTGTGGCCAGGTAGATCCATCCTTTTCTATTAAGGCCTTCAAATGATTAGGTGAGGCCCACTCACATCATGGAGGGTAATCTCCTTTGCTCAAAGTCTACAGTTAAATATTAATCTCATGAAAAAATACTTTCACAGAAACATCTAGAATATTTGACCAAATATCTGGGTACTGTGGCCTAGACAAAAATTCACCATCAAGTTCTCTCCTTGTCAAATTGGAAGCAATATACATCTTAAATCATACTTGATCTTCAAATGAAGACAATGATGCGATCATACTTTCACCTAACATGATACAACTATGCCATATGCAACCAAATATTTCCCAGTGCTTACCCAGAAGAGCATACAGAATCCTTGGGTGATGTTTACCCTCCCTGGACCCACAAATCCAGGCTATAGAAGAAATGGCACCATATGGTAGACACTGATTCAGAGCATATACAGCATTCTGGAGAACGCTGCTCCAGCCCTGCAAGGTCTTGCCACCTAGCTGGTGCTGTAACTAGTCTTTAAAAGGCCATTCTATCAAGCCAGATGCTTAACGATGGTGGGAACATGGTCAAACCAGTGAATTCCATGAACATTGGCCACAATGTATTTGCCGTGAAGTGAGTTCCTTCCATTCATGATAGATTATCCTTTCTGAGCATTTCTCAGTTTTGGGATTTCCCCTTTACATGTCTAGCTATTTAGGTAAGGCCGCAGTTTTCCATGGCTGTGGGGATTCAGCAGATTTCCTCAGGCAAGATAGCCGCAAACTCACATTTCCCTCTTAACAGTCACAAATTATTTTCAAGTATATATTTTCATCAGTTTTGGTCTTGCTTTTTCAAAAAATGTTTACTCCAGATTTCAAAATTGTTTTTGGTGGAAGACTATAGGAGCAACTTCACTGACTACCATTTTTGGAAGTTTTCTTCCTAGCATTGCATTTTATCCATAAAACATTTTGGAGTAAGGGAAAGGAGAAAAGACATGGCACAAAGCCAGGAAGGGTGATGTTACTTTGATAAGCAGAACTCCTGTTCCCTGGGGCCTCTGTCACAACAGAATTAATTACATTGTGTTCTGACTGGCTTTATTTCCTCTTGTAGTCACATATGGGAAGTGTACACTTTAGTACAACCGTCTAAAGTTGCATTTGCTTTTATTATTAGGAATTGAATGACCTTCATATAGAAGCACTTGCAGTGATAGCCAATTGCCTCGAAGACATGGATACTATAGTGCAGATTCAGCAGACGGGGGGTCTTAAAAAACTCCTGTCATTTGCAGAAAACTCTTCAATTCCTGATATTCAGAAGAATGCAGCCAAAGCCATTACTAAAGCAGCTTATGATCGTATGTCTGATTGTATTTTACTTTCTTTATTTGGAGACTGTGTCTCACTCTATCTCTCAGGCTGGAGTGCAGTGGCATGATCACAGCTCACTGTAGCCTCAACTTCCCGGGGCTCAAGTGATCCTCCCACCTCAGCCTTCCTAGTAGCTGAGACTACAGGCATGCACCACCATGCCTGGCTAATTTTTGTATTTTTATGTAGAGACGGGGTTTTGCTATGTTGCCCAAGCTAGTCTAGAACTCCTGGGCTCAAGCAATCTGCCCACCTTGACGGAGTCACAGGCATAAACCACCACACCCCAAAATGTCTTATTTTATATAAACTAAGCACATGTAATTCCTCTTGTAGTCTTAATTTTGATTAGTACTAACAAACACTAGAGCATTTGTTTGCCTTTTAAAAAACAATTTGAGGTTGGGCTCAGTGGCTCACACCTGTAATCCCAGCATTTTGGGAGGCTGAGGCAGGTGCATCACATGAGGTCAGGAGTTTGAGACCAGCCTGACCAAGATGGTGAAACCCTATCTCTACTAAAGATACAAAATTAGCCGAGTGTGGTGGCGCATACCTGTAATCCCAGCTACTTGGGAGGCTGAGGCAGAAGAATCGTTTGAACCCGGGAGACAGAGGTTGTGGTGAGCCAAGATTGCGCAACTACACTCCAGCCTGAGCAACAAGAGGAAAACTCCGTCTCAAAAAAAAAACAAAAACAAATGAGAATAGTTCTATATTTACTACTTAAAGCCAAATTAATCTCATTTCCAATGAGTTAAAGCAGAGATTTGTCAGGGATATGAAGAATGCAATATGATTTCATTATCATCCTATTTTTAAAAAAACAATTCATTTCTATATTAAGTTTTAAGCCTTCATTTTGCTTGAATTTGGAATTATATAGAATGTATGCATTGTCTGTGAACCTGAAAGCATTGAAGAAATTTGCATTCACAATAATATCTATAAAGTAATTTCTAAGTTTCATCTGGAGCCTAGTAGTACCATGTTACATAGCTGTGAAAAGTAATATGCTCATACTATATACATAATAAAATTTGCATTGCAGTGACAAGTTATGTTGACATAAATCTGTAAAATATGAGAGATTAATTATATCACAAGCAGAGAAGATGAAATCATAGTTTTAATTTATGCATATTTGGAGTCTTTTATTTAATAAAAGATGTGGTTTTATTTTTCCCCTTCTGCACCACTACTGTTATAAATGATGACAGCATTGACTGTTTTAAGTGATTTATATTCTAAACACATATACTCACATCTGTATATCTACCTACCTGTCTATCTGTGTATATACTATGGGAAACACTTCCTTTTCAGCACACACTGGGTTTCTTCAAGGCAAAGCTTTAATACAGTAAGCAGGATTTCACTATCTAGTATGTAGTGTGTATAGAGGGGCCTCATGAGTTACACTATAAATGCCTATTTGAGAGACTGGTTGTGAAATCAAGGTTTTTTAATATTGGCAAAAGACAGTTTATCCAGTATTCTATCAAATGGAACTCACACATTATCATAGCTGGTCAGTTCTATTTTCCTTCTACCCCAGTCCTTCTTAGCTAATTGAGACTCAAAGAGAAGTAAAATGCTAAAATATGGACAATGTCAATCCTAAAATGTTTCATATCTCAGTGTTTCTCTGGAGAGTAGTATATGTATCAAATGTGTCTGGGTCATTCTAAGTCTGTTCTAACTCATTTTGAGGTGGTGAGCTCGATGATCCATTATGTGCCACAGTACTAGAAAGCACACTCGACAGAGTTACTGGTACTGCAGTTCCACTATTGGCATTGCAATGACCTACTTGTGTGATTTTGAGTGAACTACAACCTCTGCAGAACAATGTATAAATTCATTTGCTCATGATTTATTATTAAGTCCTCGCCCAGAACAGAAAAGTAAACAGGCACTCACAATGCAGTGTTCAAAGTGATTAATGATGGAAACACAGGATCACCCAGGAAGGCTTCCAGCACAGACCTGGATCAGACAAATCTTCCTGGAATCAGTGATTTACAAGCTAGGACCTAGAGTAAGTAAGAGAAACTGACTGGTCAAAGAAGGTTCAGCTGGGATGGAGGAGGAGAAGTCATTCTCTGAGAAGGAACGATGTGTATAAAGGCCAGAGGAGGGACAACATGGTAAGTTCCAGAACTGAAAGCTTTAAGAACAGCTAGTGACCAGAATGTCGCAGAACACTGAGCGCTGAGGCTACAGACACAGTGAGGAACCCAATGCTCAAAGACGTTATAAGCCCAGTTAAGAACTTTGGACTTTATTTTAATGCCAACAAAGAGCCATTGAAATTACTCAGAGAAGGGAGGAAACCTCACGGATTTTCACTTTTTAAAGAAAGAGAACTCCTGTTGCAAAGTGGAGAAGAGATTGGAAGTGTTTAGGGCCAGACACAGAAGACCAACAGGGCAGTTGCTGTAGTAATCTAGGTGAGCTGTGAAGGTGCCCTGAAACAGAGATGTGGTGGTCAGGATGGGCTCAAGGTACTCTGGAAGGAGAACCACCAGCACATGTGTGAGTATTTGTTGAATGACTATGTTGGTTCATAGAGAAAGAAGGAGATATGAAGCATGAGGACAGGTTTCTGGTTTAGACAGCTGGTAATAAAATGGTGCCACTTACAGAAATGGAGGGCTCAAGAAGGGGAGCACTTTTGCTTGAAGAAAAGGAAATCAATTCCATTCTTGCTTTTTAAATTGTGGTGAAATACAAGTAAGATGAAATTTACCAACTTCATCATTTTTAAGTGTACAGTTCAGTGGCATGAAATGTATTCACATTTTTGTGGTGCTGTCCATCCACTGAAATCTTTGCATGTAGCAAAACTAAAAGTACACCAATTAAACAATAATCCCCACTTCTTCACACAAAGTCCTAGCAACCACCGTTCTACTTTCTATGAATTTCATGACCCTAGAAACTTCACATAAGTGGTATCATACAGTATTTGTGCTTTTGCAAATGCATAGCACTTAGCATGATGTCCTCAAGGTTCATTCATGTTGTAGCACGTGTCAGAATTTCCTTCCTTCCTAAGGCCAAAGAGCATTCCATTGTCCGTATAGACTACGTTTTGTTTATCCTTTCAACCATGGATGGACAGTTGGGTTTCATCTGCCTTTTGGTTAATGTGAATAATGCTAAGAATGTGGGTGTACAGATATCTCTTTGAGTCCCTGGTTTCAATTATTTTGGGTATATACCTAGAATTGGAATTACTGGATCATATGGTAATTATACTTTTAATTCTAATTTTAATCTTTTTTGAGACAAAGCCTCACTCTGTCACTCAGGCTGGAGTGCAGTGGTGCAATCTTGGCTCATTGCAACCTCCACCTCCTGGGTTCAAGCGATTCTCTTGCCTCAGCCTCTCGCATAGCTGGGACTACAGGCACACACCACCATGCCTGGCTAATTTTTGTATTTTTAGTAGAGACGGGTTTTCACCATGTTAGCCAGGCTGGTCTTGAATTCCTGACCTCAGGCAATTCGCCTGCCTTGGCCTCCCAAAGTGCTGGGATTACAGACATGAGCCGCCACTCCTGACCCAAAGCCTCTCTTTAAAGAATCGCTTTGTCATTACATTCACTTTTAACCACATTTATCATTTAGAGTTATAGACATGTTGAGTCTGCTTCAGTGTGTGCCATCAATTTCTCCTAGTTAAGCTTATCTGTTCTTATTTTTGATTCATTTCTAAAATTAACCAGAGTATATTTTTTCAGTTAAAAAAAATTTTAAGGCATATCCAATAGTGATGTGTTTTGAGACCTTACCTGTGAATAGGTTTGTGGCCTTCAAACATATATGACCATTTAACTAGGTTTGGAATTGTTGCATAATATTTCTCCTTAAATATCTATGAAGCTTGCTTTTGTATAGTTCAAGCCTGATTTCCATTATCTTGCATATGTGACTTTTTTCCTGTATTAAGGTAGAATTTATTCTGAGTTTGAAAATTTTGCCAAAATGTGTCTAAGTCCCCTTCTCCACTGTCTTTACTACACAGGCAGCTTTTTACCTCCAGAGTCATGGTTTTTTCCCTTAATTCAGGAAGCTAGTGTTTTCTAATATACTTTGGATTCTTGTTTTTGTTTCATTTAATTTTTCCCATGAATACTTATTTTTAGGCAATCTCTGTTCTTCTTTCTATGCAGTGTTTCATAATTTCAGTTTTTAACGCTCATGATGGAATGCAGAGGACTCCTCCTGGGCCTGGTTTTAATAAATAGAGGAAGCCTACTGGGTGCCTTTTGCCCCTTTTTCCCATCAATTGAGAGGGCAAGGTACTCCTGTAGCCCAATTTTGGATGACAAGGAGACTTTCCTGTAACGTGGCATTGCAATGCTAGAGTTCTGCCTTCTCCGGACCTCAATGGTTTATGTAAGAGGAAGGTGATATAAGTTCAGAGCTTTCTGGAGGCCCTTAATTGTTGGCGGCCTGGGTTACTTGTGGAAATTTGTTTCTTCCTCTCTTGCCCTTGCCCCAGGGTCCTCTTTTTCTCCTTTTTTTTCCCCCCTCAATCAACTTCTTTGACAGATCAGTCCATTTAAAACAGCCCCAAGTCTTCATCTCATCCCCATTTCCCCTGCTGCAGCTGACTTCCCACCATTCTGCCAAAATAGTCTTTGTAGAATTTGACATTGACCTCTCAGCTCCTAAATCCTGCAGAGGCATTTTCAGTCCTCTTTAACTTGACCTCTGGGAGTCCACACTGTTGATTCCCCCTCCACCTCTCAACTCTTTTATCCCTTGGTTTCCAAAACACCCCTCTCTCCTGATTGTTCTAGTTACCAGACCAACCTTCACCTTTACCACTTTCCTCAGCTTATTTCAATACCAAACTTGCCTTCCTGCTTTCTGTCTTGTTCTCTTGAAAATCTTCCTGAGCACTCTCACTTATGACTAATGTCTCAGCTGCCTCCTTATTTGCTTATGAATCCCAAATCTGTTTCTAATTCTGACCTGTCTTCTAAATTCCTGCCTGTATTTCTGACGGCTTCCAAGCACATCCAACTACACTGCCCACACTTTACTTTGGAGGGTGTTAAGTTTTTTTGAGAATCTGAACAAAGAGTAACCTTCCGAAAATGTACAAATACACTACATTCTGCATATAATTGCAGAGAGTTCATAGACTGCCTGAAGCCCACCTATGTCTTCTGAATTCACGGACCCCAGGTTAATAACTCTTGAGCTAAAATAAGCAGGATCAAGTCCAGATAGCCCCACTTGGCATTAGAGATTCTTCTATTTCACACAAGTACACGGCCATTGGTTATCAATTTGTTCTTCCTCATATTCTCTCTCTCGTGCTCTGGATTGTATAACTTTGTTAGACCATAATCTTGTACTCATTTGCTCTGGTTTGGGCCTTTTGTCTGGATTCTGGTTTGGGAAATATCATTTTGACCTACTGGTATCTATGTTCTTCCAACAGCTTTAGAAGAAAAATCAAATTTTCTAATTCTGTTAATTTTTAAGGTGTCAGTAAAATAACTGGTTTCTCTTTCTGTCCTTAAGAAATTAAAGAACCTGCTTCCTCACGCTTTAACCTAGTATAGCCCACTCTGCTTTACATATGCTACCAGTTTTCTCACACCAGATCTTCACCTGTCCCCACTATGGTAGATTAAAGCAACAACCTGTGCCTGAACTAAAGTAACCCGATCCTCATTGGAATACCAAGCAAGCACAGCACGAAAGTTAACTTCCATTGCTGAGCAGAACCTCCATTTTCCAGACAGTGGAGACTTCTATCTACCTTAACATCATTCAACCAACAGCCCATCTGTATTACAGTAGGGCTCTTTCACCCATGATCTTGCAGGTTTCCTCAATTACTGTGAAAACCTACATTTTATAATTCAACTTATTCAACTGGTAATCTTCCTCCATCCCTTCTGACATAGCCGCTTTTCTTTTTAAATTGTTTTCATCTGTGGCAACTTTACAAAAACTGAAAAAGTATGCCAGGTGTTTCGTCAAATTCAGTGAATGCAGAGGTGGTTTAATTTTCTTATAGCCTAGGAGATACCTGGTCTGAAAGCTTGATTCTTGGAACCTCTACAAAGGTAGATGATTCCACAAAGATTCACACTTTCTCTCTGTTCACATATCCCAATAAATTATTATGAGTGAAAGCTCTTCTGATTGGAAGTGCAGGGTTTTGAGAAAAATCTCTCCATTCCAAAAGCAGAATTTCCCCTAAGGACTCTGATCTGCCTTAGCCATAGACATTTTTGGGCAGTACTGCCCACTTATGACCAGAACACAATATTAAGGCAGAACCGACATCCTTGGGGCAGGTGCTAGAAGACAGGTTGACATCTTTGTCATTTGCCTAATTATAGTCCTCTATTTTTGATTTATTTACCTCTTAACTCTTATTATCTGGCTAGAGCTACCATATCCCTCTCTTCCTCCTGCCTGGATTCTACGTTCTGCTTTTTTTTCAGGTCCTACCTGTATTTTTTTGTTTTATTAGTCTGTTCTCACCATGCTATGAAGAAATGCCTAAGACTGGGTGATTGATAAAGGAAAAAAAGTTTAATTGACTCACAGCTCTGCGTGGCTGGGGAGGCCTCAGGAAACTTACAGTTGTGGCAGGGAGCACCTTCTCACACAGCAGTAGGAGAGAAAAAGAAAGCTCAGCAAACAGGGAAGCCCCTTATAAAGCCATCAGATCTCGTGAGAACTCACTCACTATCAGGAGAACAGGATGGGGGAAACTGCCCCCATGATTCAATTATCTCCACCTGGTCCCTCCCACGACATGTGGGGATTATGAGAACTGCAATTCATGATGAGATTTGTTTGGGGACACAGCCAAACCATATTATTTGTCTACTTCTTTGTATATCAACTCTTGCATGCCTTGACCTCTATCTGCCAGACCCAGCCAGCTTAACCAGACATGTCTTATTTTATATTAGTTACAGTGGCAAACTCTAAAAACTTAACAATGATTAAGAAAGCTATCTCCTAGTATTCCTGTATTGAAAGCATATAATCATGAAGAAGTGTAAAAAATGTCCCACAGATAGAAAACTCCATTCATAAGTAGATTTTGACAAATATTGCTCCTTATACTATTAAGAACAATGTAACTATCAATAGCAATTTATAACACTTATTTTTACTTACAATCATCAACAGAATATTTTTTAGACAAGGTCATGCATTGTCATTGTACGTCAGAAATACAGTTGAAACATCTAAACCCATAAACACACTTTCTTTAAGTTTTGTTTGTTGAGTAAAGTTTTAATATGCATCTCAACTGTGGAAAGCCCAAATCAAATGTGCCTTTGACCTGGTACCGGTAGGAGGAAGGTGTTAATTACCCTGTTGCCATGAGGTTTATGAACTGGCATTAACATCTCAGCAGGAGTCAAAGTGGCACAACAGCAACTTCTGAGAAGGGATGAAGGAAAGCACCATTACACACAGATTTATTTCCAGTAACAAAACGTCATGCTTTTTTATTTTAAGGATACTGAACAAATGTTATTTTTAAAGGACATTATGCTATTAGTAGCATAACTATCTTACCATTTTATGATCTGTGTAATTAAAACACAAATACTTCTTGGTGTAGCAATTCAATGAAAGTATTTGGTTAATATGTTACTTTATCTTTTAAATCTATTATAGCCACGCTGCAGTCAGCATTTTTGAGGTTTAGTGAACACGGCTGCGTTTTGAGAACACTCACAGCAAGGTTGAGAAACTAATTGCTCTCAGTATCTGTTTAAATTATGTTTAAAAATCTTTTCAGTAATTGTAAACATACTGTTTTCTGAAAGCAACAACCACATACTCCAAAGTTCGTCTTTTCAAATTAATCATTTTGGCCAGTTTTCCTGATAGAATCCATGCTAAGAGGGTTGTGTTTAGAAAATTGGATTTAGAGCCATCAGGGAAATCTTAATGATAAATCTAAGCATTTTAGGTCAGAGACTACAGAAAAGTTTTGGATATTACTTATTCAGTGAAAAATAATAAGAACTATGTATATTTTAAAACATTTTCGGAGCCACATCCTTGAGATTTAAGTATTAACTGAAGCTTTTTCATGAAGAAAGGTTATGGCCTGCCTGAATTCTAACGGTAAATGAAAGGAACAAGAGATTAAAATGATAGGATTACAGGACATGCTTCATGATTGGTTTAAAATGAATGAGCAGAAGCGTTAATAACTTAGCCTGTGCCAGTTATGGCCAGATTGCTTGACATATATCTGTGTATCAGGTGAACAGAGGCCAAAAGTATTTGCAAATATGGTGCCATCTAAATGTAATGCTGCTTCTGCGATAAGGATGATTTTTTTTGAGTCATCGTTGAAGGAAGGGAGAAATCATAACTTTACAATGGAAACCCAGTTGGTGTTAATTTCTGAAAATATTTCTGAAAAAAACCAAGTTAATTAAATTACATATAAGTAATGAACTAGTTCCACACGTAAATATTGTAATCTAAATTATTATCAACATTTTTTTGCAAAGATTTTTACTCTAATAGAATATTCTTCTCTTATTTATTATATCCTAAGAGTGCATATGACACATTTTTCCATTTTAATCATGAAAACAGAATTTATAAAGGTTAATTTTATAAACTTTACAAAGGGTATTAATAAATAATCGAATCTATGACAATTTTTTGAAGGAATGAAATTATTTAACAACGAATTATTTGTAAAGTTGTTTCTTTTTATACTAGTCTCTGGTACCTATGTCATCAAAACAGTTTGACTTAATGTATTTTTTCTAGAACATATTTTAATAAATAGCAACTCCTTTAGAATTAGCTAGAACATAAAAAAATTAGAATTAATATAGCACAAAACAAAAAATTATTTTAATGTTCTCATTTAGTTTAATGTAATATTTACATTAGTATAGTAATGAGACTGTCATTTATAAAAAATCAAACAAGGCCAAGAGAAAACAGTGTTTAGGGAACATTAAAGATAATTTAAAGAACATTAAAAATACTTCGGTTTCAAACGTAGTGTTTTAAATAGGATGAATATAATGGTATATACTTAGAGTCATAACTTTATTTAATTAAATAATTATTTAAATTTTTGCTACTTAAGTATGTATTGTCATTTGAGAAAAAATTATGATTATATTTTGATATAAGACTATACATTTCTTAAGACTTGAGATCATCCTTTACAACTCATTTTTACTTTCTCCTCTCCTCTGCTCTTCTCCTGAACATCGTAAGCATCCAGCTCACCAGTTTACTCATCTTAGGCATTCTTCCAATATCGGGTTTTACATTTAAAAGAACCATCAGATAAGCTGGATTTTGTCCTTAGTGAGCAGATAGCCTGTGTGAACACAGAGCACCAGGTCAGGTACATGACTGGTGTGAAATCAGTGCTTGCTAAATCCAAAAACTTGCCTTGTTCCTATTATTGAGTTTCCTCGGCCATAATACTGATCTCATACAAGGGAATAGGCAAAAAAAAAATGCAACATCCGTGATTCATTTTGCATAATTGCTGTAATCTAAAGTTAAATAGTTATAGATTTGGTCTAGTTTAGACTCATGCTAAAGCTAGCAAATGGTCTGAATTCCTATTATACTTTAGATGAGAAAGTAATAATAGTTCACAGCGTTTGCATTAAAATTCTGAATTTTTTTCCTTTTTGCATATGAAAGCTGAAAATAGAAAACTTTTTCATGAACAAGAGGTTGAAAAG
This sequence comes from Cacajao melanocephalus, assembly GCA_963573385.1. Lineage (NCBI taxonomy): Eukaryota > Metazoa > Chordata > Mammalia > Primates > Pitheciidae > Cacajao > Cacajao melanocephalus. The sequence continues at coordinate 21,958 of CAUYLG010035072.1, forward strand.
TGCCTTGTGGCCCTTTTGGGTTCTGAAAATGATGGAACTAAAATTGCCGCTTCCCAAGCTATTTCAGCAATGTGTGAGAATTCAGGCAGCAAAGATTTTTTCAATAATCAGGGTAAGCCAACTGAAAACAACTCTTTTGAGCATTTTTAGGTTACCATATTTTAGCGCACATGGGCACTTTAAAAGTCACACGTTTACCTTTCTCTTTCTGTAGGGATTCCACAGTTAATTCAGTTGCTAAAAAGCGACAGTGAAGAGGTACGGGAAGCAGCAGCTCTCGCGCTGGCAAACCTAACCACGTGCAACCCTGCTAATGCAAAGTAAGTTCCGAGACCCTCCCCCAGCACTGACCGGTGGGGCAATTCACGGTCCAAGATGTTCTAATGTTAATATTTTGACTCTCAATATAGTCTGTGAATTTCTCCAGATGGTCTATCTTTGGGTTATTCTTTAGAATCCCTTATGAAAACAGAATCATCAGATGGGCCTGTTTTCCAAAAATACTACAAAATCTTAACTATGTCTGACTTTTTGGGAAAATGTGCAGGCCATTTGATTTCAGGGACCAGGAGGATTTTTGTAGAAGCTTCTACAAATAAGACTGAATAATGCTGGAAATGTCAAAGACAACATAGTATGAGCACTTGGTAAATCTGGAAGAATGCTTAAAGAACCATTTTAAAAGGGTATGAACATTAGATAACAGAGAAACAGTTAAAAGGTCAGTGGCTCATGCCTGTAATCCCAGCACTTTGGGAGGGCAAGGCGGGCGTTTCATTTGGGGTCAGGAGTTCGAGACCAGCCTAGCCAACATGGTGAAACTTGGTCTGTACTAAAAATACAAAAAATTAGCTGGGCATGGTGGCATGTGCCTGTAATCCCATCTCCTGGGGAGGCTGAGGCAGGAGAAGTGCTTGAACCTGGGAGGCGGAGGTTGCAGTGAGCCAAGAGGTTGCAGTGAGCCGAGATCGTGCCATTGCACTCCAGCCTGGGTGACAGAGCAAGGCTCCACCTCAAAAAACAAACAAACAAACATATTATGGGCAAATACTGTGAAGACAAGTTAAGGAATAGGAATGTCTTCTGCATTCCAAGCACTCTGGTATCTAATACTCATTTTTAAAATTACCAAAATAATCTGCCAGCAGTTGAGGAAACAGATTTTTCGAGGTTACTTAATTTTCCTGGGTACACATTTTTATCAAAATCGCTGAGCTGGAAATCGATGCAGGTCTGTCAGACTCCAGAGTCTTTCCTCTACAGGAGATAAGACTGCCTTATAAAATAGTAAGCATTTCTTGAAGGCAACTTCCATAAAGAAAACAATTACTTGCCCTTCCTACATCTCATTTGGTATGTTAGTTAGCTTTCATTATTATTGCTTTGTGATATTGTGGCTAAAATTATCCTTTTCTAACTTGAAATAAACCTCTGCCTCCATCACGTACTTAATAGTTTTTAGCCTTTCTTTCCCTTTCTGTTCTCCCACACAAATCTATATATATATATATATATAGATTTTTTTTTTTTGAGATGGAGTCTCAGTCTGTAGCCCAGGCTGGAGTGCAGTGGCATGATCTCAGCTCACTGCAACCTCCGCCTCCTGGGTTCAAGCGATTCTCCTGTCTCAGCCTCCCTCCTACCAGGAACTACAGGCGTGCCCACGCCCAGCTAATTTTTGTATTTTTGGTAGAGATGGGGTTTCAATATGTTGGCTAAGGATGGTCTTGAACTCCTGACCTCATGATCCGCCCGCCTCAGCCTCCCAAAGTGCTGGGATTACAGGCGTGAGCCACTGCGCCCGGCCCACACAAACGTTTTATAAGACCCTAATGGAATGACTACAAATCTAACTGCCTGATAAAAACAACAGAAATGCATACGTGTCAAAACAAAACTGTGTTCCTTCAGTAGCTACAATCTTTGACATAGTAATTTCCTAAATTAAGGGTCATCATTATCTCTATGAAAGCATCAAATTTCTGGAATATTGAGTCCTTGTAAGCAGCAATTTGAAAATAGCATATTCAGTGATTTTTCCAGTATGGTGGCACAATGCAAAAAAATCTTATCAGAGACACTAAACCACTTCCCTCTCCAGTCCATTTCAATTTGTATATTATCCAGAATACTTTAACAGGCCTCCAGAGTGCATAGCTATCTTGATTTGATGTGAGTTTGCCTGGCTTGAATATTTTATATAAAATCATAGAAAATTAGGATGGTAAGTAGTTCTAAAAGGGGCTGCCTTCAGAGAGAGAATTAATTATCTATTTTACAGACTTTTGTCATCTGACTCTCTAGTTCCTTTGGTTATCATAGAAAGCTTAGTCAGGACTAAATCACATCTGACTTTTCTACTACGGTTAGCTTTATTTTCGTAATTCAATTTTATTCTTGTAAATGTTTAATTGCAGTCATTTCTTTAACTCAGTATATGCTATCCATTCTGGTTTTTTTTTTTTTAATTTTATATTTTGTAAGGGAAATGGGACATGAATGAGAGTGGCTTTCTGAATGTTCTCCGAGGTTTATATAATTTTTACCTGGGATTTTCTGAGTTAAAAATCTGTTGAAGATGAATGCTTTTGAGGAGGATATGGAATCAGATTTGACATTTATGCCAAATGCTGAAGACTGAAGTTGCAAAAGATTCTAGAGTCAGTCAAAAGGAATGAACATGAATAAGCTACTTATAGAAGGAGTCCTTCTAGAAACCTCCTCGAGTTCAATACCTAATACCAAATACGACAGAAGTGAGACAACAAATGTGACTGGCTATTTTTAATAAAATAATTGTCTACTCAGATTGTCTTTTTAAAATTGGTAGCTTAAACTCAGCATTGGTGAGTATTTCCGCTGTCACTTTTAGTAGCAGTCCGTTCCATCATCTCCCCTAAGAAGCATCATGGCTTTGCTGCTGGGATAGTTGGAATCAAGGTTTTCTAATTATGTTTCTGTCATACGTAAGTAGTATAGGAGGCAAAAACTCAGAGTTAACTTTCTCCAGGTGCATTTGGTAGCTGTTTGAATATTTGATCCTTGCTAGCCTACTTTTTAAAAATGCACATAAGCACTGAAAATACCAATTTTGTGTGTAGGTTAAAAAGTAACCCTTCTCCTACACACATATCTTATTGTGCCTAAAACGAAATTTTATCCCCAATTCTTAAACTCAAGGCATCTTCTGGAATTGGAGGCTCATTTCGAGCATTGAGTAATTGCTGGTGTTGTCATGGTAACATGTAACGTTGGTGCAATTTCCTTTATGTAATAGATTTTTGCTTGGAAAGTTGTGGGTAGATCAAAATTTTCTAAATTAAATAATCAGCCTGGGGAAGGAGAAATGTACTTTGTGGTAACCCTTTTCGTAAAGCTAACAAGTGCTTTTTTATTTAAAATATTTTTATAATCTAAAAATAGAATTTTATAATCTTTATGTAAATTAATTTATAGTCTAATGTATCTGATTTCAAATTTTCACACATCTTGCTTTCCCATAACAAAAAAAAACCCACACTCAAACGTAATGAAATAGTACGATGATGAGCAATTTTAGTTGCAATCATAAATAAGTAATCAGCCCATTCATAGCCTTATGTGGAAGATTTTCAACTTTATTGAAGTAATCTGATCATCACCTTAATTGATGCCAAAAAATCTTGCCTATTTGTTATTCTTTATGAATAAGGTTTCCTAGATACTCAAGTTTAGTGGATTTTAAAAATTTTACTTCTTTAATCCAAAAAAACTTGAAAAAATTTGTGATAAGTTTGAATTAAAATCTAAAATCTTTTTTCCTCTCAACCTTCTGGGTTTTTAAAATATTTTTGTTTTTTATTTTTAGACAGGGTCTTGCTCTATTGCTCAGGCTGAAGTGCAATGGTGCAATCATAGCTCACTGCAGCCTAAACCTCCTGGGTTCAAGTGATCCCCCTGCCTCAGCCTTTCAAGTAGCTGAGATTACAGGCATGCACCACCCCACCCAGTTAATTTTTCTTCTTTTTTTTTTAAGAGACGGAATCTGGCTCTATCACCAGGATGGAGCGCAGTGACGCAATCTCGGCTCACTACAACCTCCGCCTCCTGGGTTCAAGTGGTTCTCCTGCCTCAGCCTCCCGAGTAGCTGGGATTACAGGCACGTGCCACCATTCCCAGCTAATTTTTGTATTTTTAGAAGAGATAGGGTTTCACCATGTTGGCCAGAATGGTCTCGATCTCTTGACCTGTGATCCGTCCACCTCGACCTCCCAAAGTGTGAGAATTACAGGTGTGAGCCATTGCACCCGGGCTTTTTTTTTTTTTTTTTTTTAATAGTTGGGATCTTACCGTGTTGCCCAGGCTGATCTCTCAAATTCCTGAGTTCAAGCAATTCTCCTATCTTGGCCTCCCAAAGTGCTGGGATTACATGTGTGAGCCTCTGCACCCAGCTCCCTCTCAACCTTTTGAACTGATCACGGTGTTATTAAACTTTAGTGGGGAATGTTATGGTTGCCATTTTGACTAAGTGGTTGCCATGTGACCCTCGGTGGTGTCCTCAGGGCCCCTTGGGAAGGGGGGCTCCTTGTCCCGCTCACTGGGAATAAACTCAGGGTGGCAGCTCCTTTGACCTTAGATGCATTTTGTTGATTACGTATTAGGCTTTTGAGAACTTTCAGTTTTTTTCATTTTCACTGCTATCAGTGGATCTGATTGGCAGAGCTCTAACTTCCTCCCTGCCAGAGTTTCTTTCAAATCCTTCCTTTCTGTCCATGAAAAGCTTGGATACCAGGTAACCCAGCTGTATCATATTTTACATAAAACCCATACAGGAGGGCCTGATGTCTCTTCTCTAAATACATTTTTTTGTTTGTTTGTTTGTTTCTCAGAGGCCATTTCCCACCCTGAAGATAATTCTCATGTATGTTGTGGGCATGTGAAATTTCTAGGTATTTGAATTATGGATACTTGAGATGGTAGTTTAAAAATTATTAACGAACATGAATCCTTATACTTACAAAGGAGCTAATGTTGTAGAGTAAAATGGACATAAAATATATCCTGGAAGTAAATTCCACTTCCAGGAGTATTTTGTCTTAGGTCTTTGTAGTGACCACCCTCTTGCCTGGAAAATCTTTTCCCCGGCGGCATGCGGTTCCCTCTCTCACCCGCTTCATATCTCTGTTGGAATGCCACCTTGGTAAAGTGACTTAGCGTTACCAAAGGCTTAAGATCGCACCCCACGCATGCATATTCTCAGTGCTCCTTCCCTGCTGCCCATTTTACATACGCTTATCATTTTCTAACATAGCATGTAATTCACTGGCACACTTGTCATTTATTTTTTGCACTGCCCTCCCCTGCCACACCCACACACACACATACACCAACCACTAGCATCCAGGCAGGGAGCAGCCTTCTCTATCTAATTCACTGAAGCATCCCAAGCATCTAGAATAGTGTTCATCCCATATTAGGCATTCAGAAGAAAATAGGCTTACATCAAAAATAAAACAATGTCCAGGCAAGGTGGCTCACATCTATCATCCCAGCACTTTGGGAGGCCAAGGCGGGTGGATTACTTGAGGTCAGGAGTTCGAGACCAGCCTGGCCAACATGGCGAAACTCTGCCTCTACTAAAAATACAAAAAAATTAGCCAGGCATGGTGGTGCATACCTGTAATCCCAGCTACTCAGGAGGCTGATGCATGAGAATCACTTGAACCCTGGAGGCAGAGGTTGCAGTGAGCTGAGACTGCACCACTGCACTCCAGCCTGGGCAACAGAGTGAGACTCCAACTCAAAAAAGAAAAAAAAAAAGGAAAAAGAAAAAAAAAAACCAAATGTAAAATGACAGTGAGGAAAACAAAGTCTATTTGACAAACAAAATCTGTTGTCAAACAATCAGTCAATGCCCATTACTTAAAATAGAAAGCAATCATCAGCATTGTTTTCCTTGCTTGTTTTCATATAACTTGGAAAACAGAAGCAGTAGCGAAGGCTTCCCTGTAAGAACTTTGCGTTGACACTTCTAATTCTATATTATCTGCAGAATAAAGATTACTTAAAGTGGGTAAGAATATGAAAAGGCAATAAATAAGAATAAAAATAACTATTTTTATAAAGGCATAGTGAAAGAGGACAGCCAGATTCACTTATTAGCAGTGAAAGAAGGATAAAGCAAAGTAAAACTATTTTAAAGTGAATAAATAAAAGGTAACAAGGCTAAAACAGTGCCCATAGGAAGGAATAGATGAAAATGGAAACCAAGAAGCGATAACTTTTACAGAAAAACGTAATCCATTTAGTTGGTTTGGACACATATCCTTTATTGGTATACTGCTGATCTCTTTGACAATTCTCAATTTGTTATACTTTTTGGAAATGAGAAAGCTGTTAAAGAGGAAATATTATTTTCAGCTAAATTTCATGTCGTATTGCTCCCGAACGCCTTTATCCAATTAATTATATCAAAGTTCCATATTATTTATGCAAGTACTGGGGGAATTATTCTTCTGAGGAGCAGACCCTACATATTAAAAGAATATTTTAAACTATTAATTTATAACATCACTGCCATCTATTGGATCTGATCAGAATTAGAGTTTAAGTGATTCCAAGAAGAAAAAGGTTTCAGTGATTTTCACTTCCCTCAGCCAATGCTAACCAAATTTGGCCACTGGTAAACCATGAAAAGATTAGAATAAATGTTCAAAACTAATAAAGATTAGTATAAATCTTGGCTAGATAGTTTTCAAAAGATGCAATTATCTTAGGAAATAAAATGCAATGAATAAAATGAAAATATAAACAGTAATAACTACAATTATTTTAATACCTATAGAGAAGTGAGAACTGTAGTTTCGTTATAGTAAATGCATGATCATGAGTCCCTAGTTTACACACAGATCATACTAATACTGATTCTTCATAATTATTGCATGTTATATCCATGAAGAACTGAGTGATTTCCCCAAATCTTAGAGATCCTTTTATCTCCATTTTATTTTTATTTTTTTTACTTTTTGTACTTCTTTTGACTTTCCATGACTGCAGTGACTCAAGAAAGTTCTAAATGGTAGCAAATACAGTGGTGACTAAAAAAATTAATTGATTGATTACTGGTCCATCGCCAGCTTCTACAATACCAGAGACAAAAAGCTCTTCCCCAGAAACTGTCTTGCTGTTGTGTTCTCTGTGGTCAGCACCGCACAAGGGCATAATTAAATACATAAGCAATACACCCCAAAGGGACTCCACGAACAGACAGAATGCCTCCAAATTATATGGATGTGCATTTGAGCACTTTGGGAACCTTGGAATGTCCTCCTTATATATGGATGACTTGTCATTTTGCATTATCAATATTAAACATTCTCTTTGCTAATATAGAAATAAAGCACTGACTAATTTTAATACTTATTAGAATTATTTATGGAGTATCATGCCCAAGAATGCCATGTAATTCGTAGAGAAAACTTTAAAACGTATGCCACATACAGAACTTCACTTAGTGCTCAAGCCAAGTCAACACTTCATCTAGTGCTTCAAGAAAAATCAGTGCTGCATTTACTCACAGTAACCAAAGTTCTTATCAATCATTTCAGTATTGTCAGGGAGGGGCATGATCTTAAGTGATTTCCTGGAATGTTACATTTCTCCAGCAGAAATAGAAAGCACTTTTCAAGCCTTTTAAAATATTTCTATCCCATTCAGTAAAGCTGGTGGGAAGAGAATGTATTCGTGTATTTATTGTTACCATTTCTTTTATTCTATTGATTTTAGGCTAATGCTTATTCCTTAGAATTGGCTATATTTCATGGTGAAATTGGCTGTATTTCATGGTGGAATGAAGGCTGAGTGCAGTGAATGATGATGATCATTCTGAAGGGGGAAAAAGACTCCTCTTAAAGTTAGCAAAATACAAACCACGAGTTTCACTTTTCCTTCTCCATCCCTGTACAGGAAGATATGATATGGCTGGACATGTGTTCCACCACCCTTTGAAAAATCAACGTTAACACCCTTTCTTGGAGCACACGTCTTGGCCAGTACTCACAGACCCACTTACATAAGTAATCCTGTCATTTAGAATACTTTTTACTGAAGCAGCACTGGCCATAGAGATAATCCACAGTGATTTACAAAATTAAAATATAGTCTCATGAAAAATGAAAGTTCGTGTTGTAGGCTTGATGTATAGGTTGCACTTAGTATTGCTAAGGTTGTGCAGCTATTGTCTTTGTTGCATAGGGCTTTTCATTTTCGGAGAGTTCCATTTTCCCTTCTAACAATGCGAGGAACCGCGTCTTTATACTGACCCCTAGTGGCAGTTTAGGAGGATGTTGGGGGAGGGGCAAAAAGTAATGGAAGGATTGCTCTGTAGTTTAATGAAACGAACATTAATTTAATTTGAAACACTCTCCAGTGTACCTAAGATGAGATTTTTAAAACATTCTTAAAAGATTCCGATCTGAAAATTATTCCAACATGGTACTTTTAGAGATAATATTCTACTGCTAAATGTGTGTTTAACAGACGCTTGTGTTTGACTTTGTCCCCTGTTAAGGTATAGCAATTTACAAATGTTTCGAGGCATTCATTGTCCTAGTAGCTGGACATCTTCTGTGCTATATAACCAGACAGGATAAATGTAATACTCTTGAACAACATAAAGTAATAGATCTCATTGCTATTATGGTTTCTCTAGAGTTGATTTTTGCTCTTGATTTTGTACAATAGATGATTTTGTTTTAAATTCTTATTTATATCACTTTGTTGTAAAATTCTACCTTCTTTGAATTAGAAAACTCACAATATGAGTATCTTTGAAGATAACGAGGTAATTTCATAACTTTTTAGGGGGGTTTGTTTTGTATTAAGGATAAACGTATTATTTTGTATTAGGAAATACCTTCTCTGGAATAAGGTATTTAACATGTTAATTAATACCTTAAAAGGCCTCTGGAATTAATAGATTAAATAAATGGGAAAAGTCTTCAGGGTAAACCTGAGAATTATTCTTGCGTTATTTCTGTCCAGGTTTATTTAGTGGATGATTTTCATTTCTGCCCCTTAGAGCGTAGATTCCTCCCTGCCTGTTGCAATCTTGTTCTAAACATTGGTTATGCTGGATTGGAAAAAATCATAGTGAATTTGGAAAACACAGAATGAAAAGATGAATTTTGCAACAGAACAAGTGGATTCCACATCCCCATTTCATGTCAGTGGATGCCCACCTGACCTTGACCAACAGTTTGAATTTGATTAGCCACCAATTTTGTGAGGCTAAGTGAATCCCATAAAATGTTCAATTAGAAAATTATCCATGCTACTTTTATTACCTACAGCGCAGAGACTGATATTTGCATAACCTCATTTTAAAGTTGCTAGTACTCTCTTTCAGGTTTAATTTACAATATTACTGATTTTCAGTGGAAATCTTTATATTGTGTGATTTTTCCCCCCTCTCTTTCAATCTGAAGCATGCTTAGACCTATATAAGTTTATTTTTACCAACCCTTGACTTTTTACATTAATCATTTCTCTTGATTTTTCTTCACTCTGGAAATGGTCCTTACAGCTCATTGATTACACTTGAGTGGAACGGCTTGAGTAGGATTCCTGAGGAAACTGCCCTAGCTCTAGCCCTGCAGGTGTAAGAGATTTGGCTGTTTAACTAAAAATTCTCTGAAAATGAAATTTTCATGCACACACACAAGTTTTGCAACATGATCGTATGTTTCCGTGATCTGAAAAAAAATGTTGTTGTTGAAAGCTGGCAGTTACCGGCCAGATATTGAGCGAAGTCCTTGAGTGGAATGTATCATGAAATCCCAGAGCAGTCCTATGGGGAAAGGAATATTACTGTCATGCCCATTTTGTAGATGAGGAAACTGAGGTCCGGTGCTTACTCACGGTCACAGAGGTGGTCTGTTCTGTAGGTCCCCAGGGAGCCGGTGCACTGAAGCTCTTACTCTCCACCCGGGCAACTTTTCTCTCCTTCTCTCCTCATCAGTGCCTCCAGGACCCAGAACTTCCCCACATTTTCCCCACCAGGAACTTCTCCTGTGCCAAAATTCATGATCTCTTTGAATTCCTCCAGACTGAATGGTCAGCACTCCTTGTACTCACTCCTGTAGGCACCTTTGGAGACATCTTTCCTGACTTCCTTTCCCTTTCTCTTTGCTTCCCACCCTCCCTCTGCCTTTCTCCCCAGGTTCCTTCCTCCAGGCTCCCCTCTCCTCCTCTCTTCTGCCTCTGCCTCCTCCTCTTTCTCGTTTTCCATTCGCTAAGGAATGATGTCCTAAAGCAAGTAAATTCTGTTATTTTATTTTGTTTTCCTAAAAAAGAATGTACTTTTTAAAGCTTAAAAGGTTGAAAAATGTAAAAAGTAATGAATTAAAAGTCAGAAATCCATGTTTTTTCCTGTCTGTTGATTAACTTGCTTTTGAGCAAGTTTTGGTCTCCCTGCATCCTGTCTTTTTTGACTATGAAACAAACAAGTAAAAATGAACCTACATGATCTACTGTATTTTGTGCATGATAAATGATTAGCCACTAACCAGTATCACGGGGAGTTTGGAATCCAGCTTTCACTGGGGGCCAGATGTGATCTGTCTTTATAGCTCTTATCATTTCATCCCCAATGGTAGAGAATTCATCACCTTGAGTGTAGGGATTTTTTTTTTTTTTTTGGTAATGATTCTACCATTATCTGAGTATTCTTTATCTGCTGGGCACTGTGCCAGGCTCTGGGGGTACCACAGGAAAGGAATGCATCAGGCCTACATTCCAGTCAGGGAGACCAGCAGTACCTAAGTAATTTTAGAAAGGAAACTGCAGAACTGATAACAGTATAGGTAAACTTAAAAAAGCACAGTGTAGAGAGAGGGCCATGGCCCCGGGGTTAGGAAAGGGGCCCAGAGAATGATACAGGGCTTGTCACGGAAGGGCCCTCTGAAGAAGTGACATCTGAACTGTTGAGAATAAACCATTCCTGACAAGTGCAGAGACTTTTTTTGTGTGCTGTCCCACTAGAGCATTTGGTGTCCTTAGTTAAGAAAATCAACAATATGGTATCTCTAATTACTTTGGTATTGTATCCCTTGTCATCGACAGATATAAAAATAGGCTGATTTCCAGGCTAAACAGAAACATTTGCTAGCTGCAAAAGTCATTTATCATGAATATCCTAACTCCTTGACCATCATTCCCATTTTATTAGGAGACAAGTCAGCCATGCAAAAGAGAGCTGCTCTTTGCTGATGGCAGGTAGTTAATTATGAGTAGGGCATTCTAGCCTTTGAAACAGAAGGTAGCATGTATGGAAGTGAAGCATTGTGATTGAACAGCTAGGTCAATAAAGACTCCGCGTCACTTGGAAGAAAATTACATTTGATTTCCCCATACTTTGATTGACTGCCTCAAAATCGGTAGCAAAACATGGGTGCTCTTTGTGGAAGTGCTGGGTTAGCACTCACTATTCTCTTTGCAGTCATGCTGTTCTCTTTAAGAAAGCGTCATGTCACCATGGTGGCAACATCAAAGTGAATTCTGAAAGTCTCAAAATGAAACCTGCTAAGGTGCATCAGTATGATGTAATCCATTTGGTTTCACAAATTTCTTAGCATTTTTTTTGGCATTTTTCTGATTTTGCTACAGATGCAAACATCTTTTGTTCCCGTGGCTAGACTTTACTATAATTATGTTACTTTAAAACCCTTCCTTTTGAGCATCTGCCGACAATTAATTGTGTTTCTCTCCCTTAATTGTGAAAAACTTCTTTAAATAATATTTCTTTAAAAGGAGAACATTCTCTTGGCTAGTTTGTCAGCCCTGGAGTTCAGCCAGAGTTTGGGGGCACAAATACTAGCGTCCTACAGCTGTGGGGCTGCGGTGGGACGATCCTTGTTTTGGACTCAGAAATTGACCAATTTAGCAAACATACTCCACTTCTTGGATCATTACCTTTGTTGAGAAACTGGCTGGAACAAGAGTCAGGAATTCTGTTTATAGCATTCCAAATCTGGCTGTGATAACCAGGAGACCTGTTTATCATAACGGCCAGTGTTCCACCTATACAGACTTCCCGCAGCCCGCAAGGCTTAAAATGCCAGCCCTGAGTCGCTGCTGCGTACGCACCGCTCCTGACCACTTGCAGCACGTCTGCCGCCAATATATCTTCCTTGGTGTGACAGAACTCACGGAGACATATGAAAAGTCATGCTGGTGGGAATGGTTGTAATCACTGTTAACAAACAAGGTTCTTATTGCCAATATCACCATCTGTTCCATCGGGTTCCACATATTACCCTGTATGTGGGCTCTGTTAAACAGATTTCTGTTCTGCCCAAGGTCACCCTTGATTCGTGTTACCAGACTTTGCAGATGGGTTGAATGTGAACCTCAAATTGCAGCAAGGATTCAACTCTGAAAGGTACCAAATGGTGTCATCTGGTGCACACTCAAATAAACAGAGTCAACAATGTCTGCAAAGGCAAAATAGAGACATCCCTTGCTAAAAGAGATGAATATATTCCCAAGCAGTTGTCTAAAGTGCAAAATTTTATTTCTTGACTATCATCTAAAAATTACCTCACTGTATAATTGGAGAAGCAAGAGGGTGGGGAGGAAATGAACCGATTTCAGGAGCAGCTGTAAGTGATAAAACTGGAAATCCCACTGTGGTTGGATCCTGTCCCTTCTTGCAAACTTAAAGCTGAGCTAGGCACATTCCCCTTCCCTCCTCCTCAATACCTGCACCGGATTTCTGCTCACTCACCTTCAGTTGATTTGAGTCAATTAAAATATATTAGTCATCTCAGCACCAGAAATATAAATAAGTCTCAAATACTACCTCTAAGAAGTGTGTACCAGGTACAAACGTAGCACAGAGGAGGGAGTGATTAACAAGGAAGGCTGTGATGGTCACTTTGCAGAGGAAGGGACAAGTAAGCAGACAGTGAAGAATGAGATAGAGTTCTCCAGCCACAAGTGCCAGAGGGATAGGGAAGAGTGCTTGGAGCAAAGGGACCACAAATGCGAAGACACAGACATGAAATTGTATAATATTTTTAGTGAGCCATAGACACTATTTGTGTGTTTGAATATTTCCTCAGTGACATTCTTAGTGTGCTTTCTATAAGTGCTTTTTTTATTGTGGGGTTTGGGCATTTAAATGAAAAACTCCGTTGAATTCCATTCACGAGTGCTGCGAAATATTTTAAAATCGTTACTTTTCTCTGACGTAAACCTTTGTGCCAGAACATCATAGTTTTAAACAAAAAGAAATGTGTATATTTAGCACACAACTGCTCTGAGCTCATGTTAAAAAGAAATCTAGTTTGGGGATCCAGAAGTGCCTCCTTGAGGAAAAGATATTTGTGCTGAGCTGTGAAAGAGAGCTGGGCATTGTCCCGGGGGAAGAGGATGTCAGGAAATGGGAACGGCACAGGGGAACCCTGATGTGGGAAAGAGCCTGGCATATTGAAGGTTGCCAGAGAGGCCTAAAGTATGGAGCTGCAGGAAGAGGCAGGCAGGGGAGGAGGGTAGGGCTGGCAAGAGAAGCGGGGGCTGCTTGTGCAAGGCCTCAGAGACCATGTCAGAAATTTGGGACTAGGCCAGGCATGGCAGCTCACTCCTATAATTCCAGCACTTTGGGAGGCCGAGGTGGCAGGATTGCTTGAGGCCATGAGTTTGGGACTACCCTGGGCAACATAGCAAGACTCCATCTCTAGAAAAAAAAATTTAAAAATATAACAAAAAAGAAAAAGAAAAAATTGGGAACTTTATTCTAAGCAATGGGAAATTGTGAACATTTTAAGTAGGGGAGCAATATGATTATAATTATAAAAGATCACTTTAGCTGTAAGATGGGGGAAAGACTGGAGGGGGTGAGGAGAGACCTGTTAGGAGATTATTTATATCAACCCACAAGAGAGGATGCTGGATTGGATTCAGTGGGAAGATGGAGAGAAGGGAGAGATTGGAGAAATATGGAGGAGGAAATAGTCATGATTTGCTAATAGATTGACGGCACATGACATGTCAAGCTTCACCTCTGTTTACATATATCAAATGATATCAACAGATGTTTTTATACATTCCCATATTTGTTTTTTAGTTTGTTTTTTTCCTAATTTACATTTTGAACTCTTACTTGATTAAACTCCAACTGGATGGAGACTAATGATAGTAAATATCAAAAAATATTTTCAAATTATTGTGATGACATATGGCCCTATAATTCTGGATTTTAAAACAAAGCAGTTTGACTTCCATCCCATTCATTTGGATAGTGCTATACTATTTGGGAAACCAAAATGTGTTTTAAAAATATGACAGGCTTCAGCTTGTGTATAGGGAAAAATAAAACAGAATCTCTGAGGTTTGAAATAAACAGAATTAATTCAATTCTTTTTTGTTTTTTAAAGTATTAATTCTGCAGTCTATTTCTATATATAAAATTAGTTTCTAAGGTAAGAATAATAGTTTAATTTTCCACCATGATAAGTTAATCTGAGTTATTCTTTTTAGACTTAGTGCTGCACATAGCAAATTATGGGCGGATATGTACATATAACGCAACTTGTGCCAGCTGTGCCTACACGATTCATCTTTCTGTGCTGGCGTTTATGTTCAATTTAGTAAGAGCCATATTCCACTGTGTACTAGAATATTTGGTTTTTTAAACAGCTAGGTTTTTATGCATTTCCCTTTACTGTCTCCTTGAAGAGCAAATAAAAGAGCAGAAGGTAGAGATACAAAGGAACCGAGTCAAAACATGTCTTTGTAGAGGAGAAAGAAAGAAACAGTGAAAGCAGAAAGGCTGAGTGTTCAGATATACCTGGTGTAAATTCCTGTATCTCTATGAACCGATTTTTCTTAGTTTTTAAGACAAATGAAAAAGATGATGTATGACCCCACAAACTCCTTTAGTTTTCTAAAATCTCCGTGGCACACACAAAAGACAAGGTCTTTGAGAAATTATTGTATGCATTTACTTAAAACACCTCTGCTTCTATCCTGGATGCCATTGAAGTACCCTGCGAGTATGCTCTTTCTTAACTCTCCAGGGTGTTTTAAAAAGTAAACATTCTCAAGGAAAAACCACCAAGTAACAAAGGAATCATGCATTTTGGCCAAGGAGTGTTTATAGTGATTAAGAAATACAAGGTATTTGGTTTAAGGGACTGATTGCATTAAGTACCTGAAAAATAAGGAAGAAAATGATTTTTGAAGAGGTTAAGTATATATCACTAATTAGAAAATACATAATTTAACATTTTTGCTGGCAGGTGTAAAAAGTATTCAATATTTCCATTGTAAAAATATGAGATGTTTCTGATAAGGTAACATATTAGAACCTCCAACTTTTCCCTCTTTCACAAAACCAAATGAACACGATGTCAATTAATAATAAGAGAGAGGATGAAAAGTGAAATTAGCTTAAGAACGTTTATTTTATCCCCTAGGAAAGTAAATTAAATGCTGATCCTCGGGCTATTGCAGTGAGGGATGCAGGGCCTTTGGACAGTTTTGTATAAGTAAATTTTGGTTACATGTCATCTAACCAAATGTGAAGGGACGTCCTAGAGAAAGAGCCGGAGATATCGAAAGAAGAGTTAAATGTAAAAGGACTGAAGAATGAGTAGAAATGAAGCTACGCTCTGCTTTTGCCTTTGTGGGATGTGGTGTGTTTGATGGACTGCTTTATATAAGCGAGGGTGGGAGGTGGTCCTGGGAGGGCGACACCAACTGAGCCCTTCGTTCTCTAGAGCTGCTGTCCCTCTTTGTTACGTTCCTGCCCAGTCACTGTGGCTTAGTTTCTTTCAGAGCTGGTGCCACAGTCACAGCCTCCATACACCCACAGCTACCAGTCTCTTTATGGAGATTTCATTTGCCTCCTCTCTGATGGGCAATTGCCACAACTTCTTTTCTTGAGGTTGTCAGTCCTCCTTCACAATAAGCAAATTGAAGTGGCAATACCAAATTAGATTTAATTCATCACAATTCAGGGTGATGGGCTGAATCATGTAGCCTTAACTTTAAAAAATAAATTTATTTTGGTTATTATTATATAATCCTAAATGAAAAAAAGTGTCAAACAAAAACTTAAAAGAGACGTTCGTATTATTGACATCTCAAGTATTTTTATTGCCTTGATGACTTCTGTTACTACGATGATTTAAATGGATTTTGAACACAGAATTTTGGGTCTCCCTTTAAAATCAGGATGCTCTGTCTTACTGCTTGGAACATCTCCTATTTAAAGCAATTCCAAACATTGAACAACATAACTAAATTATCTCCCATTCATTAAAATACTGTAATTTTTATTTTTACTACATATGGACTTTTCAACTGATTTTAAAACAAGGACTATTTTGTGCTCTTAAAAGATTTAGGCTAATTGTGAAAAAATGTTAATATATTAATAGTAACTGTAGTCTTTTTATACTAGAGACAGGAAATTTAATAACTGAATATGCCTACATTACTAAAATTATCTATATCCATATCATGACTTTGATCTTTGATGTCTAATTTGTAAAAGCAATATTCACAAGCAGAATGATTTGCTGGTTTCAAACCTGTTAACCTTTGCCTACAATTAACAACCTAATTTGAAAAAGAGGAAGACATGCTAATGAATTTTAACTTAAATCAGGAGTTCCCATGCTCACTCATTTCTATTTAAGGCTCTATTTTCTTAATAGCTGGGAATATTTTATCTTCAAGAGAACATTCTAATAATTTTATGGTTCTTGCATAAAATCATATAAAAGTTTCTTTAAATAGAATTTCCTGGTCTTAAATGTAAATAAATAAAAAAAATTAATGGGTGTCCCATTTTCTAAGAAGTAGGAGTCATCTATTTCTGAGGTTTCTAAGAAGTAGTAATGGTATATTTTTCTATAACCAAAAGCTGTACGAGTAGAAAAAGAATTATTTAAATTCATTCATAGCTCAAAATTTCCCAGACTCCATTTAAATCACTAGTGCTCAATTCTGGGTTCATTGCATGGCAAATTAATTTATTTCTAAAATTGTATTTCTGTACTCATTTGTTTTATCAGCTTAGTTGCATGCTCCAAAGATAATTTTTTGAATTCAGATGAATCACATTCATTTCTCCTTCATTTACTCAGCGCCGCTGCTGAAGCTGATGGTATTGATCCATTAATAAACGTCCTGTCTAGTAAACGAGACGGAGCCATTGCCAATGCTGCTACGGTATTAACGAACATGGCCATGCAGGAGCCCCTGCGCCAGAACATACAGAATCACGGCATCATGCACGCCATCATCGGCCCACTGCATTCTGCAAACACAGTCGTGCAGAGCAAAGCTGCTCTCACTGTTGCCTCAACTGCATGTGACGTTGAGGCCCGGACAGAGGTGAGAGTTTTAATAACATGTATTCTCTCATTTTTCTGGCTAGTATCTGCTGGTGGATTCATTTGGAACCTTTTTAAGTGATTGAACAAACCTATCATTTAAGTCCGTCAAAACTGGTACAACAGTGTAAAACAAATTGGCATTGCCTTGTCTTGTTTTACTAGCAAAGAAGGTGAGCATGCCCTATAAACCCAGCAATTCTGTTTCTAAGTATATACCTAAGAGAATCTGTTGCCTCTGTGTAGCAGGAAGCATTGCTTATAGTATCTAAACAACTGGAAACAAACCAATTGTCCAATTGTTGAGAGAATGGATAATGCATTGTGCTGTATACATAAAATAGAATCTCATGTCAGTGAAAACGAATGAGCTACAGCCTCATATGTCAGCAGAGATGAGTTCACAAGCATTATGCCAACGAAAAACAAGTTGTAAAGAAATATGTACTTACGATTCCATTTATGTAACATTCAAAAGTATGCAAAGCTAAGCACTATGCAGTTTTGGCATGCATACATATAAGATAAAGCTATAAAGAAAATTGAAGGAATGATGAATCTGAAATTCAAGAAAGCGGTTGCTTCTGCAGGGAGAAAGGCGGGCATGTAATTGGATGAAACACACAGGGTTCAGTGGCATTGAAATGGTCATCTCTTAGGCTGGGTAGTAGACAAACAGGTGTGCTTTTTACCAGAATTCTTTATATTATGCATGTATTTCTCTTATATTTCTTATTTTTAAAACATACAATTGCATTTATCTGAAAATCTATGATATAAAAATGTCCTTGGTAACTTATGGTGATCCTATTAAATCTTCAGAAAAACTTCATTTAGGCAAGGTGCGATGGCTGATGCTTGTTATCCTAGCACTTTGGGAGGTCAAGGCAGGTGGATTGCTTGAGGCCATGAGTTTGAGGCCAGCCTGGGCAACTTAGGGAGATACGCATCTCTACAAAAAGATTCTGCCTCCTAAAAGAATGAAAATACAGCTGGACTTAAATCAACAAACATCTTTTTTTCCCTCAATTTTCTCACATTTTCTTGTCACCATGGCACTCATTTGAACATCCTGGGACTTTGTTCTTCTCTGTCCCATAAAAATAGCAAAACCAGCGTTTATGGGCACCTACTGTGTGCCAGTGCTGAGCACTTTACATGCATTTAAGACTCACTTGAGATATGTATGTTTGTAATCCTCACATTACAGATGAGGAAAATGAGGCTTAAAGAAATATGCTCAAAGCAGAGTTGGTAAGCGGTAAGTCAGGGATATGAGAACACATCTGAGTCCAGAGCCCAAGCTTCACACTAGGCTGTCTGCTCAAACTACTGCCTAATCTTTTTCTTCTGTCTCCTTGACTTCCATTCTGTCTCCCTTTTTTGCTCCCTTTAACTCACTTCATTTGTGCTCACTCATGCAGGTAGTGGTAGACACCACCTACTGTGTGCCAGGTGCTCTGTTGGGTATCAGGGGCACAGTGACAAACAAGAGTCCTCTTTATGCCTTTGTGCAGCCTGCAGGGGCACCCACCTACTTCCTGGAATATGCAGGAGACCCTTTACTTTTTTCCCCTCCCCTCCTACTCCCCTTACTGGCTCCAGGCTGATCTTTCTAACTTGTAGCCCTCCTCACATCATTGCACATCCCCAGTGTGCTGCTCAGCGCCATCTGCAGGGGCCTCCGTGACCTGCACCTGCCTACCTAAGGGTGTAAGCTCCAACTGTCAAGGTGGAACTCTACACTCAACAAATGCCACACTACGTGTTACTCTATCTGAATGCTCTGCTCTCAGAGCTGTACCTGCTTGACTTTTCTGCTTTCTTCCTTTTTCCCTACCTGATAAATTCCTATTTCTCCTACAAAATTCAGCTGTACCCTCCTGTCTCCCAGGAGGCCTTTCATTGGTTTTCAAACTGGGGTGCATCTTTCTCTATGCTCCCACTGCACCCCTTGTCTTCCTTTTTCGAATGGTATGGTTCTGTGTAAAAGGCTACAAGCTCCTTGAGGCTTTAGGGAAAGAAACTGAGATATTTTTGGCTCTGTGTCCACGTCATTAATATATACCTAGCACATAATATATGCTGAATGAATAGTTGTTAAATGAATGAATGAATAAATAAATGAAGGAATTAATGAATAAATTAAATCTTTGCCTAAAGGACACATGGTGTTAGATTACTATCTTATATTATACCCAGATATAAAAATGATCAGAAAGTTGGCTTGCTAAGCGTTAGGATGATTTAAGTGAACTTTCTAAGTTGTCCAAGTAATATGTGATAAAATGTAAGCCCCACCAGGGCCCCTGTGTTTGAGATGAGACTACCTGAAAGTGGAACACATTCCACAGGGATCTTGCCTTCACATACTAACATTCAAACTGGTAGAATAAGAATATTCTTTTTATCCTCCAGACACATAGATAAGTCAGCATTACATTTCAGACATGAGACAAGAACTCTGCCCAATCTTTCTTTTTTTATGATTGGAATAATTTTTTTTTTTGAGAGGGAGTCTCGCCCTGTCATCCAGGCTGAAGTGCAATGACGCGATCTCGGCTCACTGCAACTTCTGCCTCCTGGGTTCAAGTGATTCTCCTGCCTCAGCCTACCAAGTAGCTGGGATTAACAGGCGCCTACCACCATGCCTGGCTAATTTTTATATTTTTAGTAGATACAGGGTTTCACCATGTTGGCCAGGCTGGTCTTGAACTCCTGACTTCAGGTGATCCACCTGCCTCGGCCTCTCAAAGTGCTGGGATTACAGAGGTGAGCCACTGCACCTGGCCAGAATAATTTTATACATGAGTGATGTCTTTTAATAACGTAATTAATGAAGTTCTATCCAATTCTTTTCTTCTTCTCCTCTTCAGTCCTTGGAGAAAGGAAGAGAAGACACTGTACGGATAGCAAAGATGGGTCTTTCTCTGGAGAATTGCTTGAGTGTTGCTTTGGTTACACTGCTGACTTGGTGGCCGTGCACAGTGACGTTGGGGGGTCCTTGCCAGCATTGGTTCATCCTGCCCCAGCCTTAGGGATGGTGTTAACTTCCTATTGCTGCTGTAACAAATGACCACCACTTAGTGGCTTAAAGCCATGCAAATCTAATATCATATAGTTTGGGAGGTCAGAAACCTGAAGATGTGTCTTATGTCCTTGCCCTTTCAGCTTCCAGGGGCTTTCTGCATTGCTTGGCTTGTGACCCTTCTTGGATCTTTGAAGCGTGTCACTCCAACCTCTGCTTCCATCATGTCTCTTTTTTCTGCTTCCCACACCTCTGTCCCCGTCTTATAAAGATGCTTATGCTTACACTGAACACTCCTGGCTAATCCAGGATCATCTCCCCATCTCGAGACCCTTAATCATCTCTGCACAGTTCCTTCCAGGGATGAGGACATCTTTGGGGGACCGTTATTCTGCCAATTACAGAGCCAAAGGAACAGTCAGTGTTCAGGAGCAGAGTGAATAAGCATCGGGCATCCCACGTGCGGGCAGTGAGAAAACAGACTGCCGCAGTCCCTGTCCCACGTAAAGTCAGGATGATCTCCCTAGGATACTTTCCTGGGGCCAGTAAACCAGGCTCCTGTGTGTAAGGGTTTGCAATAGATTTTTCTCCCCCTGAATTTAATAAACCTAAAGATAGACACATTCTAAAGCATTTTTACATAGTTAAAACCTTTTAGCAATCAAATAATGAGATTTTTCAAAAGCACAAACACTTACGTTCTACACTCTTAATGTGTAACATTTTGGTTTCTGCTTTAGTTAAGAAATTCTGGTGGTCTGGAGCCCCTGGTAGAGCTGCTGCGCTCCAAGAATGATGAAGTCAGGAAGCACGCCAGTTGGGCAGTGATGGTCTGTGCTGGTGACGAGCTGACGGCCAATGAATTATGCAGGCTCGGGTGAGTGGATGCCTTCTCAAGTTTCTGGCTCAGAAGAAGAGCAGATGAAGGAAAGGCACACTCTTCAGGCCCAAGGAATTTGAAGCAGAGTCTACGCTGCTCTCTCAGTCCGCAGAACACTCAGGAGCTCTGCCTGTCCCCAGGACTAGCCTTGGCTTGAAGGAACCGCCTGGAGGCAGAGGGGTCCTCATTCACCGCATATGAATGCTCCCCAACTGCCCTTGAAAAAGTCATCTTCAATATTTTTTTCTAACCCCTTTATCTTGATAAATGCTTCTCTTTTACTTTCTTCTGCTACTGCCAAACAAATTCTGTTTTTCTCCCAACTTTCAAGGCTAAAATTAAATGGGCGAGCTGTGATTATCACCTCTATTTTCTATTTGGACCCATCCAAACCTTTTCACCAGAATTCCATTTTACCACCCTCACCAATCAGTTCTGCTGACCAAAAGCAGACGAGTTTGTTGACTTCAGCACATCAGCAAATAGGGTTTTCCCCGTCCTCCCTCCCTTCCCTCCCTTCCTTCCCTTCCTCTCTCCTTCCTTCTCTCTCTGTTTCTTTCTTTCTTTCCTTCCTTCCTTCCTTCCTTCCTTCCTTCCTTCCTTCCTTCCTTCCTTCCTCTTTCCTTCCTTCCTTCCTTCTCTCTCTCTCTCTCTTTCTTTCACAGTCTTGCTCTGTTGCCTAGGCTAAAGTACAGTGGTGTGATCTCACACTGCAACCTCTACCTCTTGGTTCAAGCACTTCTCCTGTCTCAGCCTCCCGAGTATCTGGGATTACTTTTTTATACTTTTTATAGAGAGAGTTTTGTCATGTTGGCCAGGCTGGTCTGGAACTCCTGATCTCAAGTGATCTGCCCGCCTCAGCCTCCCAAAGTGCTGGGATTATAGGGGTGAGCCACCACATCTGGCCCCAGGTTTTAAGTTTCTATAGATAGGTTTCCTTTATTAATTTCTAAACATTTGGATTCTTTGCATATATTGCATCTAGTTAGATGAAAAAGTTGAGGTCCTATACTAATTTTGCTTTTAGATGATCAAAGAACTCTTTCTCCTGAAAGTGTCCTTTTCACCTGTTTGAATATGAGTTACTACTTGTCATATGTACCCTTAAGAAGGGCAGATTTGTCTTTATAATTCTGTCAGAATTACTTTATCTAAAAGGGTGGGGGAGGCTTTAAGCTCCATCTCCATGGTCCCTTCAGGATCTTAAGTCAGTATATAAATGGAGACTCAGTGTTGGATGGCTTGTACAAAGCAAATAACGTTTTTTGCTTTTATTGAAAGGGCTTTAGATGTCCTTGAAGAAGTTAACCTGTCAGGAAGTCGGAAAAATAAATTCAGTGAGGCAGCTTATAATAAGTTGCTCAACAACAATCTTTCCCTGAAATACAGCCAGACCGGCTATTTGTCATCAAGTAACATAATTAACGATGGATTCTATGATTATGGTCGGGTAAGTGACAGCACTTATTTGTAGTTTAGTATGTAGGATAATAATTTTTATTTAATCCTGATACCATTACATTGCAATTTCGAAATCACCTAATGTGATTCATATTTCACAGGCAGAAACTCAAAAATCAGCACTTCATTCTTAACTTGGGTTATAAGATTTTGCATTTTTTGTTCAGTTTTAACGAGAATGTGATTACCTGTAATTAAATCAGCTTGCTAATGGCAGTCTCAAGTTTCAGATAAGATACAAAAGAAGAGCTGGGTGGGCACGGTGATGCATACCTGGAGTCCCAGCTATTTGGGATGTTGAAGCAGGAGGATCGCTTGAGACCAATAGCCCAGGAGTTTGGGGCTACAGTGCACTATGGTTGCACCTGTGAATAGCCATTGCACTCCAGCCCAGGCAGCATAGCAAGATCTTATCAAAAAAAAAAAAAAGTATAAAAGAAGGAGCAGGTCACATGATTCATGCCTGTAATCTCAGAACTTTGGGAGTCTGAGATAGGAGAATCACTTGAGGCAGGAGTTTGAGATCAGCCTGGGGAACATAGTGAAACCCTGTCTCTACAAAAAACTTTTAAAAATTAGCAGGGTACGGTGGCATGTGTCTGTAGCCTGATCTACTCAGGAAGCTGAGTTAGGAGGATGGCTTGAGCCCAGAGTTCGAGGATGCAGTGAACTATGATCACACCACTGCCCTCCAACCTGTCTTTAAAAAGAAAGTAGCATTTAAAATTTGGGGGCTCTATTATTTCTCCTACATGAATGTTGAGAGAAGTGAGAAGCTAGAAATTAAAATCTTGAGGACACTTTTTACATGACTGGATTAGTCAGTATTTTCTACTTCTTCTGGAAACCAAAAGCAATGAGGAGAATGGGGGAAATGTTAAAAGCCCACAAACTCCATTTTATGCAAAACTAAAAAGCAGATATGGTCTGCAGAGTTAAAACATTTTTAAGGGTTGCCCAAAGCTCCCAAGATCAGGCAGAAGCTGTGCAGACAAGAACAAGAGAGCTAATGAAAGCAGAGCTCAGAAAGCAAGCAGCATGAGCACTTATACTTCCTGAGGTCACGGGAGAACTCAGATGTGCAAGAGCTGTTAAGTGTTGTTTTCCAGGCAGGTGTAAGAACTCAGGACACAGGGAGTGAGGCTGACAGCAGGAGCCTTCTTGGACCGATTTGGTTCCAAGAAGCAGAGGAGACGGCCATAAAAGTGAATCACTGAGTCTCGGTTGCAGGAAACACTCGATAGCAGTAGTGGAGAACTAGAGAAAATTTGAATAATTCAAAACAGCTCGCCTAAAACTTGACACTCACTCTCCCTTCTGCCTCCCTGACCTCCTGCCACCACTGCCGTGCCCTGTAACACCCTGCAACACACACAAACCACTGAGACATCGCTCGCAGGAAGCCCATCTCCTTCAGTGATAATTTTAAAAGAATGTTGCAGCATCAGGACAAAGCTGCTTTAAGAAAACCAAGGGGGGAAAAAGACAAACAAGAAAACTGAGGGAAAAAGCCAAAAAATGATCACAGAACACTTACCAGGAAAACTTTGCCATAGATCAGATTAAATTGTGACAAAATGTGTTTGGTCATGAAGTTTTAAAACATTTAATGAGACAATTTCTTTTCTAAAGGGGGATGCTCTGATTCATTCATTCAGTAAATGTTGTTCCAAGTTTCGATACTGGAGTCTGTGAATATATCAGTAAACAATGGAGACCAAGGTCTCCGCTCCCATGGTACCAGTGCCAGGGGCCAGAGAATAAACACCTAACGTGAAACTGAAACAAACGCTATCCCAGGGTAGAAGTGAGAGGCACCGGCCTGTAATCCCAGCACTTTGGGAGGCTGAGGCGGGTGAATCATCTGAGGTTAGGAGTTCGAGACCACCTGACCAACATGGTGAAACCCCATCTCTACTAAAAATACAAAAATTAGCCGAGCATGGTGGCATGCACCTGTTATCCCAGCTACTTGGGAGGCTGAGACAGGAAAATCGCTTGAACCTGGGAGACGGAGGTTGCAGTGAGCCGAGATTGTACCATTGCACTCCAGCCTGAGCGACAGAGCAAGAATCCATCTTAAATAATTAATTAATTAAAGTCGCCAGGGAGGGAGAAGAGAACAGTGCAGAGGCGGGGGGTGAGGTGCTCTGAAATGCTGGGGAGCTCTGAGGTGTGGGCGGTTGCAATTTTAGAAATGGTGGTCAGGTGGATCTCACAGATAGGATGATCATTTCCAAGCCAAAACTTGCAGGACATGAGGGCCTTAGTTCTGGGCAGATCTGGGGCTGGGGGAAGTCCTGGGCAAATCTGGGGTTTTTCCTAGGCAGAGGAAACAACCATTGCAAGAGCCATGAATGAATATATGCTTGGCATGTGCTAGGCATGGCAAGAAGGCTGGTGCGGCTAGAGCTGGGCTAGCAAAGTGGGAGGTGAGCAGACCCGAGACCAGAGGGCTGACGGAGGCCAGGTCCTGTGAGTCTTGGAGAACATTGGAAGGACCCAGCCTTTACTCTGAATGCAATGGGAACCGTGGCAGGATCCTGGGCAGAAGAATGGCAGGGTCAGTCTTATTTTAAAAGGCTCACTTTTGCCTTCTTTCCAAAGGACCATGAAATGTATCTCGGATGAGAAAGGGATTCAGCTATAACTTAATTGGAAAAATATCTCAAAACTGATCTCGTCTAGCCCTCTTCCTCCAGGCTGGTGAAACTGCCCACACAGGGCTTTGTCTGGCCTACTTTTAGATACACTCACAACACTTTTAGTCATCTGTTCCGGTACTCAGTTACTTTTGCAGGCAGTCATCCCTTAGGTATATAGATGGATTTGCCAATCCAAATACTTCCAGGGGCCAAGATGCTAATGATGACATAAAACAGCTGAGTGTCAAGCAATCGAGATGATAAGAAACTGGATCTGTCCTGCCCAAAGGCAAGAACATCCACAAGCTTCAGGTTCCTATTTCTAATTTTATAGATGTATATTGTACATGTGCGTGTTTGTGTGTGTGAAATTAGACACTGCAAACAGCTGAGAACATGTTCTGTCTGTACTCATTTTCAAAAATATGACCCCATGCAGATACTACTTTTTAGCCCTTAAATTATCTTACAGATAAATCCCAGCACCAAACTGCTGCCTTTGAAGGAGCTCTGCTTACAGGAACCAAGTGACCTACGGGCTATACTCTTAATCAACAGTAAATCTGATGTGTGAGTCTTTACTGGCAGAGGGGTTGCAGGGAAGCACATACTTGTGGTTGTTGTTGTTTCTTCATCAACATTTGAATATGCAAAGATTCCCAGATTCTTTTCTCCTGTATCTAGCACCTCCGTGAAAATAAACACTGGCTCATAAACTCATAGCCTGACGTGGAATAACCATGAAATAGCCACCACCGCAAATCAACGAGCTCTCTGCTCCCTTCCTTTGACTCCATACTACCAGTCAATTTCAAGCATATTCTGAAGTCAAGGCCTCTTACCGGGGAGTCACTGAAGAAAGTGTAAACAGCACCGAACCAAGATGAATCATGTTTACAATTCTCCAGGACTATGTGCTGGAGTACAGTTACCACCCAACATTTTTCTTTGATATAAAAAGTAAATGGTAGAGCTAAAAACGAAAGCTTCCATGGTCTTCTTAAAAATGATCATGTATATCTATATAGCCATACAGTACTTATGTGATACATTTTATACAAATAATTTCTGTTCTAGCTTATGAAAGGCTTTATAATAGTCATTCCGCAGTGGCTCACACCTGTAATCCTATCACGTTGTGAGGCTGATGCACGTGGATCCTTTGAGCTCAGGAGTTTAAGACCACCTTGGGCAACATGGCAAAACCCCGTCTATACAAAAAATACAAAAATTAGCTGTATATGGTGGTACATGCCTGTAGTGTCAGCTACAGCTGAGGTGGGAGGATTGTTTGAGCCCAGGAAGTCGAGGCTGCAGTGAGCCATAATTGCACGACTGCACTCTAGCCTGGGTGACAGAGTGAGACCCTGTCTCAAAAAACAAACAAAAAATAACTCCTCCTTTACACTTTAAAAATAGTATGTCACTGTTAAAAGTCAGCTCCAGCTATGACTTTCAGGAAAAAATTCTATTTTGTGGAATAAAACAAGAATCTATTGACAAATAGATTATTTTAATCTATATATAATTTTAAATGTGTAAAATTTTAGTTCTCCACCTTCATCTATGGAAGATAAATCAGATGCTGGTTATGGACGAAGTATTTCTTCTTCATCCTCCTTAAGATCAAGTAAAGACAAGACCAAGTAAGAAACTAATGTTTTATCTATATGCAAATAACTCCCCCTTTGAGTGTGAAAAAATGTTTTAGATTTTAGATTTGGGCAACTGGATTTTCATTCTTCTTATGGTAATACAAGTGCACCACTGCCTTTTACACTGCTGTGGGAAAGATCTCTGGAAAAGGAGCCAGGAAATCTGGTTCTACGTTCTATCTGCTGCTGACCTGCAGTGATTTGGGCCACATGACTTAGTGTCTATGTGGGTTTCATTTCCTTAGTGGCAGATGAAATAACGCTGGGTCCCCGGCTTCATGATGGGGAAAGGATCAAATCATATAATGAAGTAAAAATGCCTTTTAAACTCTAAATGCAAATGTAATGTATTGTTATTTTCCATATGATTGAAATTGGTTGTGGTTTTTTTTCAAATGACAAGAAAAAATAGTTATCATTTTAGTGCCGGATTTGGATCTCCCACAGAAGACAAATCGGAGCCAGCTTCTGGACGAAATACTGTTCTCAGCAAAAGTGCCACCAAGGAAAAAGGAGGGAGGTAAGAAAGTGTCCTGAGTTCCTTGGTACCCAGCCAGGCTGGTGGCAGGGAGGGGTGGCTCTTCAGTAGGAATCTCTCTTCTGACATCAGTGTGTTGAGCCAGGCAAGACTCATGAGATGAAATTAAAAAGGAACTTGATTTTTGTTTCCTACCATCTCTTTAAAATTTACCCAGAGAGAATTGTCTTCTGGCTCCGGGTGAAAACTCGGGTCATTTGGATCACTTGTAGGAACAAGAGCGTCCTACAGTCACTTTAATTTAAAAAATGACAAAAGGGACCGCAGTCTCTGGTCCATCCTTTGAAAGCCCAACCTTGGGTAACCAACTTGGTGTTCCCTCTCATCTTATACAAGAAGCCCAAACTCCAACCGTGGCTTGCCCTGGAATAGCCTTTCTTGTTTTGTGGGCCTGGAGTTCCTATTTATTCTTTATTTTCTTCATAGTTTTGTTTTTGTAAAGCCTTCTGTGATCACGCCAGGGTAAACATTTATTTTGTGCCCATTTTTTTGTGAATTTAGGTTTTTAATTAATTATTTAGTTAGCTATGGTTTTTTTCTCACTTTATCGAGGCAAAACTGACCACTGAATTATTATGCACATTTAAACATGACGTTTTGATATCTGTGTACATTGTGAAATATTTACCACAATTAAGTTAATTAACACTTGCATCACGTCACAGAGTTCTCTTTCGTTTTTTGTAATTTTGTGGTGAGAACACTAAGATCCACTCTTAGAAAATTTCAACTATACAGTACAGTATTATTAGATATAATATAATATAATGTCTCCATGCTATACATTAGCTCTCCAGAACACAGTCATTAGTCATTCTGCAAAACTGAAACTGCTCTGTGAATGGATTCTATCTGCACTGATTTGTGTTGATTTATTTGTCTTTCTTACTAAACAATGAGCTCTTTGAGATCTGGGACCATGCCTTTTTAAATCTTTTTATCCGTAGAGCCTAGAATAGTATCAGGTACTTCAGGGGCAGTAAAGAAATATTTATTGATTAAATATTTAAAATTACTTCAATTATTGAATGCTGCTTGTTGAAAGGAACAGATGTTTGACTCCTTTACAATATGCCCAGGGAGAACAAATATAAACAAATGAGAATAATTATTCCTTCTTTATACTATCTTCACTCTCCCTCTTTCTCTGCACATTCTGGCAGCTCACTCCCCACTTGACAATAAACCCTGAAGGAGAACAGAGAGACTTTGAATTCAGACACAAATGGGCCTTGGTCTTCTGAACTGTAAATGAAAATGATGATCCCTGCCTCAAAGAGCTGCTGTAAGAGGAGAGATGGTGTCAGGAAAGTGCCTGACCACTGCCTGGCACACTTAGGGGCTCAGTGTGCGTCCATTCTCTCTTCCCTTCTTAGCCTTTGGTCCATTCAGGGGTAGATTAGCCATAGCCCTGTTGTCCTGGTCAACCCTTCTTGTCTTGTGACTATTAAAACTCTGAACTCCTGGAAATAGAATAAAATATTTTAACTGTATTCATCTGATAAGGCCATTGAGAATATTTTAGGTTAAAAAGAGTGAGACAAGGCCAGGCACAATGGCTCATGCCTGGAATCCCAGCACTTTGGGAGGCAGAGGCGGGTAGATCACCTGAGGTTAGGAGTTCGAGACCAGTCTGACCGACATGGAGAAACCCTGTCTCTACTAAAAATACAAAATTAGTCAGGCATGGTGGTGCATGCCTGTAATCCCAGCTACTTGGGAGGCTGAGGCAGGCGAATCACTTGAGCCCAGGAGGTAGAGGTTGCGGTGAGCTGAGGTCACGCCATTGCACTCCAGCCTGGGCAACAAGAGCAAAAATTCGTCTCGAAAAAAATAAATAAATAAAGAGTGAGACAATAGCAGAGACATGGAATCAACCTAAATACCCAACAACGATAGACTGGATAAAGAAAATGTGGTACATATACACCATGGAATATTATGCAGCCATAAAAAAGAATGAGCTCATGTTCCTTGTAGGGACATAGATGGAGTTGCAGGCCATTATCCTTAGCAAACCGATGCAGGAACAGAATCCAAATACTGCATTTTCTCACTTATAAGTGGGAGCTAAATGATGATAACACATGGACACATAGAGGGGAACAGAAACACACGCTGGGGTCTACTGGAGGGTGGAGGGAGGGAGGAGGGAGAGGATTAGGAAAAATAATGAATGGTGGGTACTAGGCTTAATACCTGAGCAATGAGATAATCTGTACAAAAACCCCCCATGACACAAATTTACCTATGTAATAAACCTGCACATATATCCCTGAACTTAAAATAAAAGTTAAAAGAAAATTTAAAAGAAGGTAATAAAGGAAAAAAAATAAAAAGAGTGAGAGATACTGACAAAGAATAATGAGACATTGAGAACCGTGGAGTGGTTAAATTTTTGAAAGGGAGAGGAGAGAAGAAATGGGAAAGAAATAAGATCAATTACGTGTGAAGTGTTCTAAAGTGGAGAAGAGAAAGGCAAAGTATGGATTTCTTTTTCCTGATGAGTATCATTACGACACAGCATGGAAACTCAAATTGCTGTCTCCTGGGTGACCAGGCACCATATTACTTTTGGTTTTGAAGGCTTTAGTTGTACTCCCCTTCACGACAAAACACTCATAGAAGACGTGATTAATTTGTTCCTGTTTATCCACTCCCTCCTTCCTTAGTCTTCACGGAAACCAAAATATCTAACATTCCTTCTAAAGCTTTTCCTTAGAGAGGACATTTAAATGTAAACATTTAAAAATAGCATGCACTAGACCTGTTTGTGAAATGTCTGATAAGTTCTGTCTACAGTGTTCTTTTGTATTCAGACCAGTTTTCATAAATGTTCACTTGATTGAACCTGAGTTTATTGCACACATTTAAAAGTTAGTCGTTTTGCTGTCTCCTTTTTCATATCTTCTTTCCAGGCTGCTTGTGTCTGAAGCCTTTGAGATATTTACAGCAAATGCTTTAACATTTCTGTTACTCACACAATCTCGATCTACAGGATAATGATTTCCTAAAACATTTGTGTTTTTAAAATAACTTCCCACTTCCCTCTTTTTACCCATAACTTAACTGTTGTTGTTTCTTCCCCCAAATCTTGACTACTAAAGTCTTTCAGAAACAGATATTGTTTCTTAGTCACATATAAACACCTTCTTACCTTCTTTTCTACAGTTCATTCATTCATTAGCAAATACTTATTGAGCCCCTTCTATATGCCTGGAATTGTTCCAGTGCTGGAGATACAGCAGTAAATGAAAACCTTTGCCTTCACAGAACTTACATCCTAGTGGGAAGACAGACAACAAAGAAATACACACACACACACATACACACACACTCACACACAGTCACACAGACACTACCCAGAACAAATCCTGTCTCTAATTTGAACAATGCCTTGTTCCCATCCTTTTGGAATAGATTGGGTGGAATGGGACCCCCAATTTGAAAACATTGCTTTCAACATTGAACTCCTGGAGACTTTCATATCTTTATCACTCATGTGGAATTTATTGAATGCTGCCTGGTATTGTGATTATTTTCCACATAAGAAAATCTTGCTTAAATTGAAACCCCAAGTGGGCTGGGTTCATGACCTGTATTTCTCCCACCAGCCTTGTCCTATTTAAATAGTCAATGGTATCAAAAAGGAGCAAAGGATTAAACTTTGAAAATGTCAATACACGACTTAGGGCCAGCCAAATATTATATGTTTACCTGTTCTCCTTTTCATCCACCTATGAAAGTAGAAAAATGTCCTTAGAGCTTTGGATCCCACAGTAAATCTCTGTTTCCTGAGGTAGTTTTGCTAAAGTTTCTGCAGGAGAGGTAAAAGTTCTGCTCTCTTTAACTATAAACTGATGTTCTTTCTGAGAATTAATTTTGCCAGAGTTAATCTTATAATTTCCAAATGTTTATTTCCATCAGCATGAAATGAAATTTATTTAAGTACTGAAGCCCTTATTTATATAACCTGGCAGGCTTCATGGGAAAGAAGTCCAAAAGAAATGCTTCTATTTCTATCAATAAGAAACTGCATTTCAGGAGTTCCAGGAAATTCTCTCTTTTTAATCATTCATAAGGTTGCCCTTCCCGAAGGCGTATCAGATATTTTTTCCTTCATGCCAAATGATTCCTTGTTCTTATACCAGGCAGCATGCTCTGTGAGAAACACTCCTGCCTCTGTTTTGTAGGTAACTCTGCATAGTCACTCTATTCAGTAACTGACTATTGGACTGACCATTGGAATTGAGCTCTCCAATCTTACAACGCTACCTTGCAATTTTAGAAAACAGGTGAATCTGTTTATGCTTCCTGTACTTCTAATTGACCTTCCTAGTACTGGCTTCTAATTTACTAAAATCTTAACTACATATGTGACAATGTCCAATTTATAATTATTATTATTTACAAATAGGAGAAAGGGGTTAAGATGATCTTTCTGGGAAATACTAACTTTTGCTTAGAGATTTTATCATAATGTATGGTGGGTGCATTCAATGATACACGGCTAACCTCTCTCATTAGCTGCAGCAAATATAATATTTAATTAGAAACTATAAAACTTTTACTACTTCTTATAAATAATATAGAGCTTTGTAATTCTCAAATGGCAGTTGACAGGATTATTTTTCTATTCTTTTCTTCAAAATAAAAAGAAAATTCATCTGGACCTCAGCCAATTCTTCCCCTTCACATTGTGCTTCAAGTAATACTTAAATAATTCCCATCCCCGCTAATTTACTGCTAGTGTAACAGATGCTCAGTACTCATGAGTATATAACAAGTGATTGACAGGGCATGGTGGCTCATGCCTGAAATCCCAGCACTTTGGGAGGCCAAGATGGGCAGATCACTTGAGGTCAGGAGTTCGAGACCAGCCTGTCCAACATGGTGAAACTCTGTCTCTACTAAAAATACAAAAATTAGCCAGGTGTGGTGGCGAATGCCTGTAATCCCAGCTACCCGGGAGGCTGAGGCAGGAGAATTGCTTGAGCCAGGGACTCTGAGGTTACAGTGAGGGAGGACTGCACCACTGCATTCCAGCCTGGGCAACAGAGTGAGACTTCGTCTCAAAAATCAGAACAAAACAGGTGATTCACCTGCCTGGTCTGGCCTAGCCCGATTTTCTTGATTTTCTTGACCCTCTGACACATTTGCTGTTTTAAAAGTTCCTTGTTCTCAATAAGGTAACAAAATAAAAGCTGCAATCAAAGCCGCTGTTTAATCTTAATATTGTCAGATCCTATTATAATGAACAGGGTATGTAAGAAAATCTGCCCTCAGGCAAATGTCACAGAGAGCAGTGTGGTAGATATTTAGATAAGGCGGAGAGAGATCCAAGATGGCCGATTAACAACAGCTCAGGATTGTAGCTCCCAGTGAAAGCGCAGAGAGCGAGTGGACGCCGCACTTTCAGACGAATTTTTGTTGCCCACAGACTAGGAGATTCCCGGCGGAGGAGC